>LR812536.1:50180332-50187832 GCA_903798195.1 Danio kyathit
CTTATTACTGTATTGTGATATACATACACACATTTATACAACAGTTCTATCTGGTTCTTGAATCTGATTGGCTGATAGCCGTGCGATTTTCTGCAATAAC
Organism: Danio kyathit; assembly: GCA_903798195.1. Taxonomy (NCBI): domain Eukaryota; kingdom Metazoa; phylum Chordata; class Actinopteri; order Cypriniformes; family Danionidae; genus Danio; species Danio kyathit. Next base: position 50,180,433 of record LR812536.1, read on the forward strand.
AACGCTCGTACAGCCTCTTCACCTTTGTGTGTTACTCCGCTCACATAGAGTGACAGCAGATCAATAAACTCACTACAATTTGACAAATATCGCAGCTGTTGGACAACATTAAGTACTTTTGAGGCTTTTTAGGCAAGAATGTAGTTGTTTAGATTACAACTACGCAGTTTATTTAGAAGGAAAATGCCTATTTTAAATATTTATAATTTTGGAGATACATTACGTCGGCATTTATCAGGCTGTCATACTGAGCAGAGCAAATACGGTTGACGTTCTGCCACAAGATGGCGACAGGGACCGCATAACAAGCCCTTATAGGTGAAAAACTCAGTGTAATTTCAAACTACAGCTGATCAAATCATTATAAAACAGGTAAGTGACTTTCTGATGCTGTGTTCACACCAGACGCGGAACGCACGGATAAATCACACTATTCGTGCGTAAATAGCGTGAACATTTTGAGTTTACTCGCATCATTTGCACGTCAAATCCACTTTATTTGCGCGTCAAATTCACTGAGCAATAGACGCTGATTCGCATCATGGGCAGGGCTTCTGTCTGCCTGGTAACTGTAGCTTCGTTGCTAAATGGCTAACATGGATTTTTTTGAGAAAATAACTGCGTTTATGTGCTTTATGAAAGCTGAAAAACAGCGTAAATTCGTTTGGAGCAGTGTCTGAGTCCACTAGATCCTTTCAGAGGTGCACCCAGCTATGTGAGCTCATAAACTCCTCCAGAAACTTAACCTGGATGATGGAAGCATTCAGCGGTGCTTCTGACTAAGCCGAGCCCAGTTTGATGAACTGTTGTCGGTGAAGGCAGGAGGATTTTCCCCCGGGATACCAACAACAGGTGCTACGTCATAATCACGCCCCCACAAGAGCAAGCTCATGATTGGTTAATGCTGCGCGAATGTCTGCTAAAGTTCAGATTTTCGAACTCGAGCGCTTCGCACAAAAGACGTGATATGCGTCAATTGCACAAAACGCTCAACTCGCACCGCTCCATTCGCACGAATCGCATCATTCGCGCGTATCGTGCCCAGGATGTCTATTCACGTCTTTGCATTGACTTAACATGTAAATCACTCGTGCTTGACGCTTCCGCGTCTGGTGTGAACACAGCATAAGTCAATCTCTCTCTTTTGTATGTTGTAGTGCTGTATTTATAACATAGTAATCTGGTAATGTTTGCTTTGCTTTGGCTTTTTCGAGGTTAATTATGGTGATCTCCAGATTGCAACAAAGAAATACTGGGAAATCTCTGTAGACTGATGGCATTTCATGTCGTTATAATCTTAAAATGTCAGCAAAATCACCTGGTTTATCATAGCTTTGGACATTACGCTAGCGAATCATTCAAGTACTAGCTCTAAAATGACGTTTGTGACCTTGCAACAGTTTGTGCTGTTCTGAAATCAGCTGCAGATGTGAATGAATCGCGGAAGAAAGTAGTTCCTAATACAAAAAGATTTTTAGACTCTCCGTGTTTGATCTTCTATTTTATATACACGATTATGCCGTCGAGCTGTTGTATAAAAGCAATATAACATGAGTAGCAGTGCGATATGGCTGTATATCGTCACTGTTGGGACACTAAGGCAACGCACGCCTCGCATCAGTGCCGATATACCGCCATATCGCACTGCTACTTGTGTGATATTGCTCATATATCAATCACATTGTACTTAAATTACAAAATTGTAACTTTAATTAATTGTAAATTCATTAAATAACTGCAGTTCACTTGAATACAGTCAAAATGTCATTCAGAATCTACTTTGACACTAAAATGAATGTGAAAAAAACATGTTCCTAAAAACTGGATTCATTTTCATTATGGTAAATATGTTCTTCTTATTTTCATTTGATTGTGGGGTCTGGATTTTGTTTAGGTGAGATTCACCCTGGAATATTTTAGAGATGTTTCACTTATTGAACGTTACGGAGGGAAAAGCGAAGGCCAAAATAACTCATTCTAACACTAATGCCTTTTTTTTGCCAGAATACGTTCACGGGGCTGTATAATCGTATACATATATAAATATCTATGAAATATGTATGATGCTAGGATATTTTATTTATTGCTTTATCAGATATGTTTGTTTGTTTTTTTCTCTCAATTGCTAGCTAACATGGATATCCAGTTGGAGAACGTACTCTAGTCCTCTGCGCTCATCCATATCAGACAAATAACTTAGACTTCTGGGTAACAAACTAAACAAAAGACATTGGAGCTCAGCTGACTTCATTAGCATAGGTGTTTATTTGTTAGTAGCGTGTGGTGATGTTGATTAGCTAATAGCTAGCTAGATAGTAGTCATGTCTGGTGTAACTCTGGCGGAAAGAAAGCTCAGCATCTCTTCCTCAAGAGCTTCCTCAAGTTTACGTCTCTGACATTCAGGAATCGTTTGCAAAGAGATGGTAGAGTCCAGACCCAGTGCATGATGGGATTGTTTGGGTTTGCTTTCATACTGACCTGCTCTGCCATTGTCGAACATATCAAGAGCCAGAGGTCTTGAGTGAGAGTTAGTTTTAATGAAGGTTCAGTTTCGGCTCTTCACAGTTCAGGGGTGTGAGTCTCATGAAGAAATGTTGGTCAAGTAAATTGACAGATTCTGTGTCCCAAAAGAATATTTTAGGAACATGTTGGTTGCATTTTTTTCCATGACAATTATCACCATTGTTTACACTTTATGACATGGTGACTTTACTTTAATAATGTGAGTAAACCCATTGCTTTTTAAGCAATTAGTTGACTTTACTTTAAAAGTGAGGAAAAAAGTTGCCTTAAAAATAGTAACTAATTGATGTAACTATGAGTACATTTACATGGACACCAATAATCCAATTTAATATGATTAAGACAATACTCTTTTTAAGAGTCACCATGTAAGCAGTGATTTTTGATTACCTTCATCTGACTTGAATTAAGACATGTGGAGTATGCCCATTTTAGTCGCATTATCGAAGTGCAGTACAGACATGTACACACCTTAACCAAACTATTACCATCATGTAGGATTTTTCGCCGTATTTTGAGAGAAGATATTCCATACACAGACAGCTGTTTGACACTATTCTCTACACCTACCAAGTCAGTAAAGGACCACAGACACCAGCATCGCGAAATGCAGCGTGTGGTGTCAAACTCCATTAAAACAACACTCCTCCACCAGTCCTTACTTCATACACGCATCAATACCTCAGTTTGTCACAGGGGCATGAATGAAAAGTACCTAAATGAAAATGAAACTGCCGAACTGCTGTTAAAGTTGAAAAAGTAAAAATCAAACACGGGAAATTGCATAAAACTCCAGAGGAAACATGGATAGCGCGGAGGCGCAATGACTTTAATCGAATTATGTGCTGTAAAATGTGATCATGTAAGGAACATTTAAAAAGCAACTCATGTAAACACCTTAATCATATTGTTGTCCAATTCAGATTAAGGCAAATCATTTAATTACTGATGTCCATGTTAACATAGTGTGTGCATAATATAAATCAAGTCAACCTAACAGTTCAAAATTACAATGGTTTACTCATTTTTTTGTAAGAAAAGTAAAAGGTCTAAGAAAACCTGTTGCTTTAAAAGCAATGGGTTTACTCTTTTTATGAGTAACTAATCACTATTTACAGTGCATAGGATGGATTTTTAAGTAAAATGTAAAAGTTAAAGTGAGTGAAAGCGTCTAATACATTATTTTCTGAATTTCACATAAAAATCTACTGTCATGTACAGCTTTTAAAAAAAAAAAAAAATTCAGAAAATGACTGTTGAAATAAAAATAAGACGTTTTTATTTGCAAAAGCATAGCTTATCCAAAAATGAAATGTATTCACTCTCAACTGGTTCCAAACTTTTAGAAGTTTCCTTCTTCCATTAAACACAAAAGAAGATCTTTTGAAGAAAGCTGAGAACCTGTAATCATTGACTTGCATAGTATTTATTTTTCCTACTATGGAAGTTAATAATTACAGGTTTTCAAACATTTTTCAAAGAATCTCCTTTTGTGTTTTAGAGAAGAAGGAAACGCTTAAAGGTTTGAAGCAAGTAGAGGGAGAGCAAATGATGACAGAATTTTCTTTTTTTGGGTGGACTATGCTTTTAAAGTGTTCATCAAAATATCGATTGATTAACTGTCATTTATAAAAATATTTTTTAAAATGTCTGAAAATGCAGCACCTTTTTGTTACGCTAAAAAAGACGCTCTAAATGACCTTTTTTTGCTACAGTTGAAATCAGAATTATTAGCCCCCCCTTTAAATTTTTTTTCTTTTTTAAAAATTTCCTAAATAATGTTTAACAGAGGAAGGAAATTTTCACAGTATGTCTGATAATATTTTTTCTTCTGGAAAAAGTCTTATTTGTTTTATTTCGGCTAGAATAAAAGCAGTTTTTATTTTTTTAAAACCATTTTAAGGTCAAAATTATTAGCCCCTTTAAGCTAATTTTTTTTTTTTTTTTTTTTGATAGTCTACTGAAAAAACTATTGTTATGCAATAACTTGCCTAATTACCCTAACCTGCCTAGTTAACCTGATTAATTTAGTTTAAATGTCACTTAAATGTGACAATGTCATTTAAATGTCACTTTAAGCTGTATAGAAGTGTCTTGAAAAATATCTAGTCAAATATTATTTACTGTCATCATGGCAAAGATAAAATAAATCAGTTATTAGAGATGAGCTATTCAAACTATTATGTTTAGAAATGTGTTGAAAAAAAATATTCTCTCCATTACACAGAAATTGAGGGAAAAAATAAACAGGAGCTAATAATTCAGGGGGTTTAATAATTCTGACTTCAGCTGTATTTGTAAGAAATGTTTTCACTACAACAGTATAAAACAAAAAAATGTTTCCTCAACCACATAAATCATAAATCCAGAGAAACTTGATCAATTGTACAGCAAAATTTCAATATAATTTTGTAAGTATTTCCTAATAATGAGGAATTGACGATGAAATCATCATAATCTGGCAATTGAGTCTTTTTCTGTGACGTAAAAGGTTGCACAGTTTCATCCGAATTTTTATTTATTTTTGTGTGAGATTGACAGAGGCGTCTCGTATGCGCAGAAGCACACTGGATATCCTTTACAGAACTATAAAGTATAGTAACTACTGACTCAAACCCTGCTGTTATTTATTTCAGTATTATATGTTTTTAAACGAGTTAATATATATGGACAAGTTTTCTTTGTGTCCGTTTTATTTTCGTTTCGTTCACGTCTGACAGGATATCAGTATTATTATCTTGAATGTGTCAGGCAGCTTTTTGTCGGAAAGCTGTTTGTTTTGATCTGTAACTCCTGAATTTGATAATCACACACACACATAGACAGTGGATTATATGATATCACTGGGTCATTGCAACTGATGCACGATGATACTTTTGTTTTTTGCATGGGTCTCAGCTTTAAAATCTCCCACGTTAGTTTAGTGTGTTATCGGCCATTAACACACAGCTTTAGATGGAGATAATCAGCTGTCATTTCACCGCATTCCGCTGAGATTTCACCATGCTTTACTGTAGCTTTAGTGTTTTGTATCAAGCTTCTGTGTCATTCTATCAATCTCAACAGCTTTATAGCGATGATCAGTGGTGTTATGTGTTACATGCATCACAAGAAATCATGTGTATGTGTGTACTTGTTTATGTGGTTTACGAGGACATGGACTGTAAAAAATTGCACACAATTTGTTCAGGTTGTCCCAACACTTATCGATTAAGTTAATGTAACACATTTGAGTAGATTGCTGTAGAGATGAGTTTCAAAATGTTTTGAAGCTTTACCACATTTGCATCGACTGTTTCATGAAGCCTCGTTATGCCCACCACCACCTTACTCGCCGACCCTGCCTTCTTCTTTCTTTCCTTAAGAAAAATTTTACTACACTGATGCCGAAACCCGGGAAGAAGGCAGGGTCTGCGAGTAGGGTAACTAAACAATAATGTCAAATGTTTTAAGCTCATTTTACATAAGTAGTTTGAACAAACCTCAAAATAATATATAAAAAAACTTTTTGAGTGTGTAGGTCATGGGTAGGCCCACACGGAATCTGCGCGCGCAGAATTCCGCAGATTTTCCGCAGAATTCCGCAGATTTTTAGCCCATCATTAATTCTGTTTATTTACTTGAGTAAATGTGTGTAAATCTGAATTTATTCCGTTTTTAAATTACACATATTTCACATATTAAGGTTTTAGTTATGAGACTCCTAAAATAATTCCGCAGAAATCAGCAGATTTTTACCAAAATTCTCCGCAGAAATTGCAAAAATAGTCCACAGATTCCGTCTGGCCCTAGTCATGGGTATGACCTAGTTGTACTCTATTAGGCTGGTTTATGAGGACATTCATTGTGTCCTCATAATTCAAAATGCTTAAAAATCATATTTAACGTCTTGGTTAAATGGTTGGATTTAGGGTAAAGTGCATGGTAAGGGCATATAATACGCATTTTTTTTTACAGTATAAAATGCATTATGCATATGAAGAGTCCCCGTAAACCATATATACAAGTGTGTGTGCAGATTTTACAGTGCAAGAAGGCAGGGACGGCGAGTACTGTAAGTAAACAATGTTTTTACCAGTTTTAAATGTCTCTGGAGCACGACTTCCAGCTCGGCTCTCTCTCCTTGACTGGCTCGTCTCCTGGCCTTAAATGGCGTCTCTCCGGCTCAATCACTGTGAAGAAACAGATGTTATTCATCACTTTGATTGACCCACTTTTTAAGCCGCCGGTCTCTTACCATGCTCTCCCCCGTTGTGGACCATTCAACCACGCCCTGCTTGTAACATTATTATTCTTGCAGTGCATCATCATTCAGGAGTTTTCTGATCATGGGACCATTGTGTGTATGTCTTTGCTGTTTTATTAAGTTGTTTAGTTCACCAATGAAAAATGTTAGACGATTTACAAACGCAATTTGATACTGCATATCACTTCAAAACAATGAACGCAACAATGAAAATGTACAAAAAACAAATCTATATATATATATATGTATCATTGAATGTGTACACGGTTTTATTTACAGTCATATGTTTAGATGAAGCCTTACCTCTGAATGGACGACATGTCAATGTAACATCTATTTTTTTCTATTACATTTCATGTTATGTTCATTTGTTTTTAATTTAATTCATTATAAGCGCATATTTCCATTCCGATGAAGACAAAAAAGTTCTATATTTTCAAATGCCTCTTAATTTGCACAACCTAAAAGATATTGTTGCACTCCCCCAGCAGCCCTGCTTCAGTCTTTTTATCAGTCACACATTCTGATGCTCATTGTATCACGATCGACCTGCTCTCCTGCTTGTATAAAGACAGCTTCGGCAGACATCCATAGTTGTAGTAATGCAGATCAGTTAAACATCTCATATATT
>LR812536.1:50192832-50368710 GCA_903798195.1 Danio kyathit
AACAGACACTTTCAAAGAGTTCAAAAAGAGTTCATAATAAACATGGAAGTTCGTTGCAGACACACGACACACTTAACATAATCCAAGGGAAACGAAGAACACAGAATACACTGGAACACAGGACTGGAGAAATGCTGGAGGGAATCGAGGAGACACTGGAGCAGGAGAAACGCTGGGAAATGAAGCAGGTTATTGTGAGCGAGTGCAAGTGAGTCCAGGAGTTGGATGAATCCAGCGATTGCCTGACACATATGGACAATTTAGTTTATTCAATTCACCTATAGCGTATCTCTTTGGACTATGGGGGAAACCGGAGCACCCGGAGAAAACCCACGCAAACACGGGTAGAACATGCAAACTCCACACAGAAATGCCAACTGACCCAGCCGGGGGCTTAAATCAGCAATCTTCTTGCTGTGAAGCGATCGTGCTACCCACTGCGCCATTGTGACGCCATCAATCATAATGTGCTGTTAAAATATATAAACAAGATAAGCATATAAGGGCATTTAGGCATGTGTGTGGGTGTACATACAGTAAACTATGCACTGGTTACAGACCATTACTTCTCTCTTCACTTCTCTGAACTTCACACCACAGATGACAAAACCGTCTACACAAACCAAATTAGAGGGGAAGAGATTGGTCAACGAGACGTGTTTTTTTCTGATTTTAAAATACATTTTACAGCACATACTGTATATTGAATTGTTTTGTTAAAGGTGAGTATTCGGCAGCAGTCTTTATTTAAAAAGCTGGTGTGAAGTTTTTATTAATTTTCATTGTTTTCAGTAGCATCTTGCTCGAAATTCAAGGTACTACACCACCTTACCTACAGTATATTCACTGCATTAAAAGAGCCCCTATTTTACATTAAAAAGGGTCATAATTTGGTTTTAAGGGTCTCCAACAACAGTCTGATATGCGTGCAAGGTCAAAAAACACTTTCATCGTCTTATAATATGTATTTATTTTTACCTAATTATCCCAGCGACTCCCATATGATTCGTTCAGCAATTCATTTGTTCCCAAACCCCTCCTTCGCGCGCAGCTAATCTGCGCTGATTGGACCGATGACAGCCTGTTGCGATTGGTCGACAGCGTTCAGCACGAGACAGAGTGAAGTGCGATCGCAGCGGCCGCCCGAAACATGCTTCATAGTAGTTACTAACACCATAGTACACAGTACCCAGTTCTCAACAGTGTTATCAGGGCCGGAGCGTCCATAGGGGCGCAGAATTTCATCCTCACTTTCATCCGCGACACCCACCCCCTCCCTCCCAGTCCTCACTTTCATCCGTGAACCGGTCACTTTCTTTTTCACTTCCGGGTTGAGAGCGGCGTGATCGATGTTCGCCTAGAGCGCCAGTTCAGCTTGCTCCGGCCCTGAGTGTAATTTAGACACCTCACCCCGTTTTAAACCTTGACCACTGCACGTGTGTAAGAACAGCTGACGGTGGCCATAGCAACGACAAACGGCAGTGGAACGTGAGCTCACAAACGCGTTTAAATCCGTAAACAAAGCAGCACGTGTTGCGTTTTCAACATGGCATTAGACGCGATATGAGAATATAAAGAGTTATCCAGATACAGTACAAGCGGTTACAAGTTACAAAACACAATTAAATACATCATTTGCAAGCTAGAGAAAACAAGGATGCAATCAAGGTAAATGCACTTACCTACACTTGTGAAATGGAGGAAGAAACTGATCCATGATCCACTGATCCATGTACTGACAAAGTCCCTTACATCAATAGTCTTTTCTGATCCTTCCTTTAACAAACGGCCGACGAATGCCCCATTGTAAGTGTGTAGATTCCAGAAGCACTCGAACAGCACAAGGACAACGTTATTTTGATGTCGAATAATGACGTGAAATGACATTGATATTTGGTTGATTTTAGGTTGTTAGAAAGTGACCAAAATCCAGCGTCGAGCCAACATCTTAAACCAACATCATACATGATGTAAATACTGACATTTTTTCATCAGGTACGGCAACCAAAATCCAACATCTGATAGATGTCATAGGGGTAAAGTTCACACTATGTCAAGCTGTAACATCATTAGACGTTGGACATTGGATATTGATGTTGGCCTGACGTTGAGTTCTGACGTCAACCCGATTTTCATTTCCAAAAAAAGTGCAAAGTCCCCATGATGTTAGGGTTCAACGTCAATCAGACGTCATGTTAACGTCCTGTGCCTGCTGAGTGTTTAAGGCCATTTCGGTCATCATACAGTAAACATCAGTCATCTTTTCATCAGTGACGTGCATCTAAACAGACTCTGGGTCATTGCGTGTAAAGATTTTGAACATCTTCATGGACACTTTTAATACTTCCAAACAGTTTGCTGCAATTATAAAGTGCACACGTCTTGAGGTAGTTCATTATGATGCGATTTACCTTCTATGTGTGATTTGATTGGACAGGAATCACAGGACTGATTTTTCTAATCTCCATAGACAAGAAAAATGGAGTAGTGACTGCAGGTTGAAGTAGTGGAGTAAAAGTACAGATACTGCACTAAAAATGTACTCAATGGAAAGTAAAAGTACACATTTTTAAAAATTCTCAGTAAATTACAATTCCTGAGAAAAACTACTCAATTACAGTAATTTGAGTATTTGTAATTAGTTACTTTACACACACTCGTTATCAAGACGATTCATTCGAACCACTATGAGTCGACTCTTTTATAAATTAATTAGTTTTAAACACTGTCCACTTTCAGATTTAAGCCTTAGCTGGATATTTCACTTCACTTAGAGCTGTGTTACACACTACATGGAAGGTCTTTCTCAAAAACCCATAACAGGGGCTCTTTAAAAAGAAAATCTGGTTATGTCTAGGCATAAAGTCGAATGATAAGAGTTCAGTACATGAAAATGGCCATGCTGTCAGTCTAAACACCGTTGTTTTCTTGTTCTCATGTAAATTGTGTGTGTAAAACCTTGGTGAAAAACAGGCCTATCAATACAATACAGACTGTTGCGTTGCACATGGGACTATTCCAACCCAGGCTCATTCTGATTACGTACCCCTATATACATTTCTGAAGACAGCAAAATACGTCGCAGGAGCTACGTTTTTTTTTTGTTTTGTTTTGTTTTTGTTTTGTTTTTCGCGAATCCACCAGAGGCTGCTGTGTACTCTATTTCAGATCTCAAACTTCTCTCGCAAGTGCCATTCGCTCCTGCTCTTTTCACGTAAATCCACCAGAGGCCACTGTCATCTGACTAATTTACTGACAAACTAACCGGCCCATCCCCCACCCGACCCCTTCCCAAAACCCAACCAATAGTGTTTTAAAAAGCACCAATTGATGCGCCCACCCACTTTTCTAAACCCAACTGCTTTGTTTTAAAAAGCAATCCAGAAAAAGAAATCGGCTGATTTTTACCACGTTTTCAGATTTTACCCTATTCTCACCCTGTTATTTACTTATTTTATTTTATTTTTTAGATTTTGTTTTTGTCTTACCCGTTTTCTGGAACCATTCTTCAGCGGAATCGAATCCCGTTGACGCGGTTAACTCCACTCTGCATCTCAAGTCCACCGGCGTACATGTCGAGCTACCGGACAAACTGGTAACAGCGAGAAAGCTGTCCATACGGAGGTAAGCGGTCAGCTGGTAAGCACGAAAAGGAATGGCATCATACCACCCCCGTAGCGTTCATTTTAAAGACAAAATGCAGCCATACGTAGTTCCGGCTGCATAATTCGCCTTCTCCAGAAATGTATATAGGAGTACGCTTTCAGAACGAGCCTACTTTGGGCTATTCATTAGCACGCCCTCAAACTTTGCATGTATTTAAGTCACATTTAATGTCAGCCAGATCTCCATGAACAGCTGATTCATCAGAAATTTGGCAGCTAAAACACAGGCCGATATGTCACACACAGCCCATGTGCATGCCCAATGCTCGAACATAGTGTTTGTTATGGACAAACTATGATTAGCACAAAAGTCCTACAACAAAACACCACTCTGGTTCAGATCAGGGAGGCTGTTCCTCACAATCATGCCTCTGCAGGTATCACTGTCATTACACACATGGACATTATAGTCCTCCAGTAGAACAACAAAGTGCCCAGTATGAACACTTTCCAGAACCCCTCCCAAGGACTCCAAGAAAGTCGAGTACTCTACACTGGTGTTGTCCCATAAGCACAAACTACAGTGAGAAACCTACTATATCCCCAACCCAAAGGCGCAGGGAGTTCAGCGGGGGAAACCCCACCACCTAGCAGCTAAGCTGGTGAGTCCAGCCCTTCTCAAGAGGTTGAGTTTCAGAGCCCAATCTCTAGTCTGTATCACTCAACCTTCCACACAAGCTCAGACTCCTTCCCTTACAGTAAGATGACATCCCATGTCCCAAGAGCCAGTTTCTGTGTCTGAGGATTGGGTCGTTGTGCTCATTACCTTTGACCACTGCCCGTTTACACAATGCACCCTCCCCTTACGATTCCTCCTGGCCCTTGCGGGCTGAGCCCGACCAGTTATAAAAAATCAAATTCTGGTTAAAAATGTAAAGTTGAAGGCTGAAACGGTGGCTTAGTGGTTAGCACTGTAGCCTCACAACAAGAAGGTTGCTGGTTCTAGTCTCTGGGGAACTCAAATCTGTGTAAAGTTTGCATGTTCTTCCGGTGTTTGGGTGGGTTTTCTCGAGTTGCTCCCGTTCCCCCTACAGTCCAAAGACAAGCACTATAGGTGAATTGAATAAACTAAATTGGCTGTAGTGTATGTGTGTGAATGAGTTTCCCCGTACTGGGTTGCAGCTGAAGGGGCATCCGCTGTGTAGAGCATATGCTGTAATAGTTGGAATAGTTAATATGAAAAAAAATGCAGGTAAGAAATTCCTTCATTCCAGGTTTTCGAATTCCCATAATTAGAATCAACTCAGATGGTGAAGCCTTTAAGATTCCCACCTTCATTATTTACATCCTATAAATCTTACTTGGTCCATTTGGGGGGGGAAACACATTTATTTGAATTTACCTGAGCCCACTAAAACCAAAACCTGACCTGCATCATTGTCACATAGAGATCATTTAAACCAGCGGTGTCAAATTCACTTTCTGGAGGCCAGCAGGCCTGTAAAGTTTCATTCCAATCCTGCATGAACACACCTAACTGTATGATTCAAAGAAGCCTGAAGGCTAAAGGCTGACATGGCAACTATTCTCAAAGAGGTAGCCTTCACAAGATGTACTCGGTGTTAATAAAGAGATAGACATGGTCATACTCTCAACATAGGCTCATTCTGAAAACGTAGCCCTTTATACATTTCTGGAGATCGCGAATTATGTAGCCAGAAGTACGTATGACTGCATTTCCTCTTTACAATGAATGCTATGGGGCGGTATGACGCCGTTCCTTTTCGCACTTACCAGCTGACCAGTTACCTCCGTATATATGGCTTTCCTGCTGATAACAGTTTGTCCAGTAGCTCACCATGTACGACAGCAGACTTACATGCAGAGAGGAGTTGACCACGATGACAGAATTCGAGTTTGGCGAAGAACGGTTCCAGAAAGCAGGTAAGACAAAAATAAAAGCCAAAAAATGAAATAAACAAGTAAATAACAGGGTGAGAACGTGGTAAAATCTGAAAACGTGGTAAAAATCAGGTGAGTGCTTTTGTTTTTCTGGATTGCTTTTAAAACTGTTGGTTGGGTTTAGGGAATTGGGTGGGTGGGTCAATCGGTGCTTTTGAAAACACTATTGGTTGGGTTTAGGGAAAGAGGAAGGTGGGTCAGTCAGTCAGTCGACAGCGGCCTCTGGTGGATTTACGTAAAAACAGCAGGCACGAATGGCACTCGCGAACGAAATTTGAGAGCTGAAAAAATTTACACAATGGCCTCTGGTGGAGCCTCCACCCCCACCCCCCCCACCCCCCCCATCACTTTTCAAAAAATTTTAAACACTTTTCGCCTCTCCAATCCCCACAACCGCCACCCCCCACCTCACTTTGGCCTGACCTTAAAAAACTTGTCCCGGGTGAAAATGCTGTCCCAGTCCACCCCTGGTGCCAAGAAAATAAAATATCCCCCACACTATTACACCACCAACAGCAGTCTGAACCTCATGATATCAGACTGGGCAAAATTTCCATTCTTCTTTTATGCAAATTTGGTGAACCACTGTGAATTATAGTTTTGGATACTGCTCTACTCACACACAACTGAGCAATACCTAGTGTTAACAATTTAAAACTAAATATACTGTAAACAATTATTCAACTGGTCACACATTATTTAAAGGTACAACAAAACAAAGGTCTTTAAGTTTAATAAACTACTAATTTGCTGCTTATTATTAGTTATAAGGTAGTATATGAGTTTAGGTATTGGGCAGGATTAGGGATGTAGAATAAGATCATAATTTATTAGTAGTAAACAGTTAATATCTTAATAATAGGCAGGTAATAAGCCAGTAGTTGACGGTGGGAATTGTTATTTAAAATGTTGCCAAATAGTTGTTACACTGTCGAACCATAATTCGTTGTTCACTATTGGTTGTTCTGTACTTGTAGGTGTGTTAAACCGATTGCTTAAAAACACTAATGCCATTCCTGAATTTTGCAGAAGTGCTCTCTAGAACTGTCTATGTATGAGCAGTCCTCCTCCTCTCTGCATTGAAATGAATAGCGCTGTGTTCATTCTACTGATTGGGGTTGTAGGTATGTAGCTCTCTTTCTTGTTTATTATACATAAGGTTTGTTGGATTATACATGCATTGGCATGTATTACAGTTAGTTAACATTAAAATCAACAATAATATCTCTCACACTGCGTGGGTGGTTTTCATTATGTCAATTAGTGCAATATACATACACATTGCATTAAGTATTCATATTGTTTTATCTTCACTGACCTGTTTCATATTTAGTTAATATTAAAATTAACAATAATGTTTCCAAGTAATATAACTTTTTTTCAACTATTGTTGTTGAAGTTTACAGCAGAGGTGATAAAATCATTGGAGGTTATGAATGTCGGCCTCACTCTCAGCCCTGGCAAGTGCACCTCGATGATGGATATGGCTTGTGTGGGGGATCTTTGATCAATGAAAGTTGGGTTGTGTCTGCTGCTCACTGCTATTCTCCGTAAGTATCACATTATAGAAATTATGTTAAATCAAATTTATTTTAAACTCATTCTTTTACCTATATAAAAATAACATATTAAGCTTTAATGAGTTGTTATTAAGCTCTTTAATAAAGACGAGATTTCCCACATCTGGTATTCCAGCTCTAATTTAAAAATTAAGTGTTTTTAAACAGTTTCTTATCAGAATATAGTTACTTTTATGGATTGTATATTTACAGTGTGGCAAAATAAATAAAAACCATTTATATTCCTCAACAAAGCCTCCCAGTTTAGTCCAATTGTACGTATAAGACAATACTGGATTTACAAAAAAATAATTTCACTTTTAAGGAGGCAATGCCAACTTTGCAAATGGTTGCATGTGAAAGTTTAAATAATTTTCTATCTAATAATATTGTCAGCCAATGTTTATTGTGCAAAATCAGAATTAATTTACAGCAATCAGCATATCTGCACTAATATGAAAAAGGAAGATAATAATATAGACGATGGTTTATTGATGAGCTGCACGTTATTTGAATGATCCAACATATTTCTGACAGCAAAATCATTAGAAACTAGATATAATCTGTACGAAATATCAGACTAATATGTTTGTTGGGAAAGCAACTGGTGTGAACCATGCTGGTGTGGGGCACAAACCCATTGATGAGTTTAAGATCAGATGTCTTCTTTACAATAAAAGTTGATTATTGAGGTAAAAACTCAGTGCTTGTTTTGCTAGATTCCTCTCTCTGTTAAACTTTTTTTTGTATCACTTTTAATGTTTGTAGAAGTCTTTAATGAAGTGAACTCACTTAATAAAATTAATAAAGTTACCATGGCATTAAATAAAAATATATAATAGGATTATCTGAACTTGTGCCTTTCTCAAAATGTTGGAAAGTTTAAGGTTAAATGGATCCAATTCTAGCTATAGGACTATATAGTATACTATACAATTAACCAAAAAGGGACTAAGCCGAAAAGAAAATGAATGAATGAATGAATTAACCAATGTCAGTATAAGAACCAGCTGAAAGTTTTTTGTTAAAATCTATTGGTGCATCCCTAATAATATTCATTTATTCATTTTCCTTCGGCTTAGTTCCTTATTAATCAGTGGTTGCCACAGCGGAATGAACTGCCAACTATTCCAGCATATGTTTTACACAGCGGATGCCCTTCCAGCCGCAACCCAGTACTAGGAAACACCCATACACAGTCTCATTCAGACTATAGTTTATCCAATTCACTAACACATCATGTCTTTGAACTTTGGAGGAATAAACATATGCTGGATGAGTTGGCGGTTCATTCCGCTGTGGTGACCCCTGATTAAAAAAAGGGACTAAGCTGAAAAAAAAAATTATTAATAAAGGAAATTGACAGTAATGTACTGCCAACAACTGTCCAGTAGTGGCTGTATTTCACACCACAGTAAAATGACTATAAAACTAACTACATTAGAAATTAGCATACTGTAAAATGAAAAACAGTGTTTTATTGTTTTTATTTTACCAATCACAGTATTGTGCTGTAATTTTAAAATAAAACTGTTAGTTTTAAGTCCAAAGACTATAGAATACACAAGACATGTCACTCGTATAGAGTGTAGGAACTTCGACGTCAATTTGTATGCAAAAACCCGGAAGCGAGTTAGCATTTTAACAGTTCCGGTTCCCTCGTCCTAAAGTCAATGGGCTTTTTCAATAGGATTTTGGTTAAATCGCTTAAATAAGGTTCGTGGCTAACACAAACTCAAGATACTTTCACATTTTATTCTACGACATAAAACAGATCAGTTACATCACACTTTTGATTTTTTAAATTGGTTGCGCTTCTTTAAAAAGACGGTTGCTATAAAGTTGCTAAACAGGACTACAGGCGGTGTCTGAGACATTATACGTCATCGAGCTGAACTGGTCTGGAACGCAGCTCACTTGCCTTGGGCATTTGGATTTGTCTGTTATTTAAGTATTTTCATGAATAGTATTTTATAGTTTGTAGTATTTTTCTAATTGGGAATTCATATTGTGTGTAGATAATGCCTTCACTTGTAAAGACAGATTACTTTGTTGATCATTTATTTTAATTAAACGATATTATGGGGATACAGCTTACCAGTGCAACCTGTCTCTTTCCTGCTCTCAGTAATGCAAATGTGTGAATAAATGTGTAAAAAAATACATACATATTAACTGTCATTTTAACGTGATCAAAGGATTTTTCTCGTTTTTTTTTCTTTATCTGAACACATTTAACTCTGTCATAACTGCAGTATTTACACTCCTCCTTAAAATGTATAGCATCTGTGTTCATGATGGAACGTGCAGGCATATAGGTTTGTCCCTCATGCCTCATTTCTGTCGTCTGTTACTAAGCGGGCTGTATGCACGCGGGTGATACACTTATTTAAATATGTCTTATGATAATACTATGTAGGCACATTTATACATACAGTTTTAAAACTTTTACAACAACCGTAAAGCAAAACAAAAATGTATTTCCCACGTAAAAAACTATCCAAAAGGCAAGTTGGTCTATTTGTTTTGCATATTTATTTGTTTATAATATATAGCGTGGATTATAATATGATAAACCGAGAGATTAAATCTTTGTCATGGACCATATTTCTAAAAAAATAAGATTGAAAAGTTGTCTGTAGCAGGGTGGTGCTGACGTCACAGGCAAGCGCCCCAGGCGATGTAGTCTGTTTATAGCCTGATGTTAGCTTTTCCATTCTTGCGTTTGCATTTAAGATCCAAAAGTGCTAAAAGTTATGTTTTCGTGTGAGGATTATCCAGTTGAACAAATCGTGTAAGTGTAATGAACACTGTTTGAACACAGAGCTTATTATTTGCAATCTTCGAAAAGCCTATGGGAAAATACTATAGGGATTTTATCGAGGGAACCAGTTTTATGCATTCTGTCTGAAACAGTTTGGCAAGCTTACGATTACATCACATATTGGAACCAACAAAAAAAATTATCAACAACTGTCTCATAAGTTTTGTTTCTAAACGTTCAAATCAAACAAAATCAGCATGTTTTAAGGTTGCCCAGGCTAATGTGCACGCGCACCCTAAAGGAACGAGATTAAGACACCAATCTCATTTATGGCCGTTTTATCATCTTCTGGATAATAGGCCTTTTTCACGGATGGTCGAACGCACATCCTGTAGAGCGATAGTTGCGTATCGATACTTCTGGCAGGAGCAATAGAGTCAGAGAGTCAAATACGCTAGTTTTCACTACCTCTTTGAAAACTGTGCCAACATTTACAGTGGATGCTTATTGCCTTGTGGACCGACATTCTATCGCTCCACACTCTAAACTTAATAAAGGATATACGTTTTCCACAGAAATTACATTTTTACTTGCGAAGGTGGGTGACTATCCATACGTTAGCATGGTTTAGGAAAGGCTGTCTACATCTGCGTGAAATGTACCTTTATCATAGCGTAAGCTATTAGTTTTAAACTGTTAAGAGCGCATTCATGTAATACAAGCGAGCGAATCTCTTTGCTCGCACACCAATTTCCTCTGTTAGTAGAAAAAATTGCGCACATTTTCTCACACACTCTTAGTACACTGCTCGCTCAGATGATGATATCCAGACTCACAATTTGTGTCTTGTGTTCCCTCTTCTTTTCGTGCTTTTTGATATGATTTATATCGGTACACTACTGTATTTATTAACAATAACCAACATATTAAAAATAGACTTACATGAAAATTTTTTATCTAATAAACCATAACATTTTAGCTGTTTGTTATATTATGAGATATTTCAGGTTTCAAACACTTAAAGACACAGAGAATAGACTTGGATGTAAAGAAAACATTTTATTTTAAAAACATTTATTACACATCCGAAAGGTGCACCGTACTGGTCATAAAAAAAAAAAACATTTAAACAAAAATATAACTAACGCAAGCAGAAATCAATGTAACTGTGATAGAAAATAGGGAAAAACTTGATAAGGTATTACAGCCTACTGCACTATTTACTCTTCAATTAAAAGTCACTATCAATCCCATTTTATCATGGCAACTAGAATAAAGTGAACTCATCTCTGTTGTCTTCCACATTGTTGATGAGATTTTGGAGAGCATTATCTTTGTCATCCTCTTCATTTTGGGGAAAAGCTGTTCCACATGGCCCCTGAACACGTCTATTGGCATGTACAGTGTTTTGATCAATACTATAGTAAAGTACTTCAATTAATCTGTTGTGCTAATACTATAGTTGCTATGGTAACACAACAACTGTAATATAAACAATGCTGTAGTTTTTTTTACAATATATGGTATATTATACTACAATTCCCCACACTTTACTGTAGTAAAACTACACTTTGTATTTCTCTTCATCAGTTCACTATTACTTATACTACAGTGTGCTGAAGCATTCATTAACAAGGAGTTGTACAAGCATAGGTAGTATACACAACACATCAAAAACAATAGTATTTATTATATAATGTACCTTAACCTTTTAGTTTTTCGTGTATTGTTAATAATAGTAATAATATTGTGTACCAATATAAAAATCATATCAATATTATTGGGATAACCAATTGAACAGGATCATCTCTGGAGAGCAAAAGCATGAAAGAAAAAGGAAGCACAAGGCACAAATTGTGAGTCGGCATCATCTGACGGAGCGAGAGCAGATAATTTGCACGTGAGCAGCGTATATTTGAGTGCGTGCGAGAAGTTTTGTCCATGAACAGAGAAAATCGAAGCGCAAGCAAAGAGATTCGCTCGCTCGTATTAGATGAATGCGCTCTCCAATTGTAATACTGCACTCACGACATTCGTCAGTGAAATAACGCTACTTATTGGAATTATGGGAGATGTCGGCCGACAATATTTAATTGGATGAACATTTTTTTGTTTTATGCCTCACCCAGAATAAAAAAATACATTTAAACACTTTTAGATCATTTACTTTAATCATTACTATTGGACTGTGAAGAGACTTTCAACCAGCACAACAAAAAATGTGTCTGACGACAATCACCTACTGCACCTTTAAGTCGTGACATATTGAATCTGTTTCCAGGTCCATTTTTACAGTAATAAATAATAAAAATGTCACTTATAGTGCTAATCTACAACCTGCAGAATATACAAATGTATGTTTTACAAAAAAATACAGCTGTTGATGTGAATCTGCAAAAACAACAACTGAATCATGAACTGCACACAAACTTTGTTTTGTGTAACATTTTAAACAATACATAGTAACAATAATAAAATGAAAACAATACATTAGATAAAAAAAATTAAAGATTGAATTGATTTGCTTTTGACGACACGGTGACTCAGTGCCTCACAGCAAGAAGGCTGCTGCTTCGAGTCCAGGCTGGGCCAGTTGGCATTTCTGTGTGGAGTTTGCATGTTCACCCCTTGTTAGTTTCCTCCAGGTACTTCAGTTTCCCCCACAGTCCAAAGACATGCGATATACGTGAATTGGATGAACTAAATTGGCCGCAGTGCAGTGTATGATTGTATGTGTGAATGCGAGAGTGTATGTGTGTTTCCCAGTACTTGGTTGAATGAATGATTCGCTTTTTTGATGTGTTTTTGATGCCGTTTTGACATCAATGTGCCCACTGGGTAGACAGACAATATTGTGATCAATTCAAATATTACTTCCTTGCCAATAGATCTATCATCGTCCATCTGGGAGTGCACAACATGTTTGTTATTGAAGGCACAGAGCAGCAGATCCAAGCAGAGAAGGTGATTTCTCACCCCGACTACAATGAAAAGAACGACGACAATGACATTATGCTGATCAAGCTGAGCAAGCCTGCTGTTATCAACAAGAATGTGAAGCCAATCTCACTTCCAACCAAATGCTCTTCTGCAGGGGAGAAGTGCTTGGTTTCTGGATGGGGAGTAACTGGAGGTGATATGACAATGAAAATCATTTTTCTTACTGCCTTAAACTTTTAGCTGAATCAAATGATCTTTTCTAGTCATCTCAACTTACAATGCAACCGGAAAGTATTCATAGAAAAATCACATGTACATAAGTATTCACAGCCTTTGCTCAATACTTTGTTGATGCACCATTGGCAGCAATTACTGCCCCAAGTCTTTTTGAATATGATGCCACAGGCTTGGCACACCTGTCTTTGGGAATTTTTGCCCATTCCTCTTTGCAGTACCTCCCAAGCTCTATCAGGTTGGATGGGAAGCGACGGTGTACAGCCATTTTCAGATGAATACTTTCCAGATGCACTTTACATGAGTCGAACTGACTAAAAATATTAAGTTAAACTTTGCATAAGATTAGTTGAAATCCAATTAATAAGTTAAAATGAAGTATAAAGTTACATAAAAGCTTTTGTTGTGTGTGTGTGTATATATATATATTGCATGTAAAAGAATAACAGTTTTAACACTGTTCATATTTTTAGATCCAGATTCCACTTCTTCTACACTGCAATGTTTGAAAGTGCCTGTACTGTCAAGAGCAGTCTGTATTAGTGCGTATGGAAAAACAATAACTAAAAACATGTTCTGCGCTGGATTCATGAAAGGAGGCAAAGACTCATGTCAGGTGTGTTGCTGATTGTTGTTCCTACATTATTTTCATACCAATGCCTACCCACTTTGCTTTTTGATTCACCAATTTTCATTTCAGGGGGATTCTGGTGGTCCTGTAGTTTGCAAAGGGAAGCTGAAAGGCATTGTTTCCTTTGGCAATGGCTGCGCTGAACCAGGCTACCCAGGGGTTTATGTTGAAGTGTGCCGCTACATAAACTGGATCAAATACACCATAGCTAACAACTAACAATGTTCAATGCTCATCAATACAGCTTTGAACATATACACACTGTACAAAAAGGGAATATAGAGAGAACAAACAAATGAAAACAGATAATGTCCTGGTAGAATATTACCAGTTCATTTTCTTTTAAAAAGGGGCCTTGATTAACAAATGGTCTTGACGAACACACTGCAAAAATGCTTTATTTATTTTTTTTAACTCAGTTTCTGTCTTGTTTCTTATCCAAATATCTAAAAATTCTTAAAGGGCACAACTTCAGTGTCTCCAGAATGTGTCTGTAAAGTTTGAGCTAAAAATACCCATCAGATTATTATATAATGTAGAATCTGCCCATTTTGGTATCTGAGTTCAGTGTAGCTTGTGGCTTTAAATCCAAATCAGCTTCTCCTCGCCCACTGTTCCCATGCGCATGTCTGCTTCCCATCATGCATTATGTCAGATAAACAGCACCATGGGCGTGGTGATTATAGCGGTTAAGAATTACATCATGATTTTACTGTCTTTATTACAAACAGGCTCTGTTCTAAAAAAGTTTTAAACATATATTATATATATACAAATTGTTGTAACAAATATTTTAATCCCATTTTTATTATTTTAAAAATGATCTTGACATGTGTGTACATGTTATTATAGTAACATGGCACCTGTCAGTCACTTTGGTGGGCGGGGAAATCTGCACTTCTACGTCACGTTGCGGTGAGCCTCAAAATCACTGAGATTTGGATCCCATTTTAATGTCAGTAAATTTTTAAAAAGAGACTCATTGGGTTTATATCACTCCAATATGACAGTGGACACACTATACCTACAGACAGTCCTGTCCAAACAGCTTACGAAAGTTGATTTTCATCAAAGGTGCCCTTTAAATCAAGAAGCATTTTCTAGACAAGTCAACACATTGTCTTGTTTTCAGAAATAATAAGTAAAAATTAAGTGAATTTTTCCTTAAAACAAGCCAAATATTCTGCCAATGGGGAAACCAAAATTTCTTGTTTATAGCAGATTATTTAGCTTGTTTTAAGAAAACAACTCACCTAATTTTCTCTCATTATTTTCAAGATTTTTTTTTTTACTTGTCTAGAAAATGCTTCTTGATTTAAGAAAACCAAAACCCCCTTTTTTGGTCTAATTTAGTTGTTGCAGTACATGGAGAAATTTCAAAAAGAAAATAAGTATGTTTTGTACATGTGTATTTTTATGTATGTTTAAATTAGGTACTGGTAATACTTGTAACAGAACATTATCTGTTTTTTCAACAATTTTTTATTCTTTTTTTTTTTTTTTTACAGTGTACAGTATGTTTCTGTCTGTATGAACATTTGGACATCTGATGTATGTGATCATTTTAGCTCATGGTTGTTCACTATCCCTGACACTTTCATCTCAATCATCTCCATTATATGCTAAATGAAATATTTCATATACAAGCGAAAATATGCAGAATTAGTCAAAATATCTCTCTGGCAGAAGTCAATGATGGTGTTTCCAGGCTGACGGAACACATTTAAGAAATTCTAAAGAGGCAATATATACAATATGACTTTTCAGCTATATTTTCCGCAATTTCATGTATTTCCATATACAGTAATCACTTTTCCAGTGTCTGAGCTTGTAATAAAACATAAATAATAAAAATAAAAAATACTTTTTGGTTTGTTTATGAAATAATCTTTTCTCTTTCGGTGTTCTATAACAAAAGAAATAATTGATCATACATGATAGTTCTGAAGGAGATATTCATTATCAGTGTTGTGCAAGTTACTTCCAAACTGTAATACATTACAGATTACTTTTTACTGTTATTTAAAAGTAATCCCTTACATTACAATATTACTGGCAATTGTAATGTTACATTACTCTTATATTACTTTTTAGTTACTTTCACCAAAATAACTACAGAATTAGAACTTAACATTCTAAAACGACCAAATGTACTGCAGAGCATTTTACATCCAGTAGAAAGCGATATGATGTAGCAGAATGACTGTGACCTATCTAAGCTACTAACAATATAATATATATTCGGCAACGTGAAGGCTCAAGACAATGCAAGAAAGCATGTAGTTAATTTTATGAGTTTACTATTCTTAATACTACAGTATGCTGAAGCATTCATTAACAAGTTGTAAATAATACTAGCCTAAAACATAGGCAGTATACCTAACACTCAAAAACACTAGTATTATAGAATTTACCTGTAGAAAATACCTGTAGGTAAATAGTGTAGCAATATTTAAACCATATCAACATTCTTGAGATAACAATTTAACAGGAGGATCTCTGGAGAGCAAAAGCACGAAAAGAGGAGGAAACACAAGGCACAAATTGTGAGTCTGCATCATCTGACGGAGCGAGAGCAGATCATTCGCACGTGAGCAGAGTGTTTTGAGTGCACGCGAGGAGTTTTGTCCACGCACAGAGGAAACTGGCTCGCTCGTCTTACATGAATGCACTCTCGACTTGTAATACTGCGCTTACGATATTTGTCAGTGAAACAACGCCATGCACGTACATCCATCTCGCGAATGTAGCTGTCTTCTGCCATTTGTGGCAATCGGCTGCTAGCATAAAACTGCTTCCCTCGATAAAATCTCTATAAGATTTTCCCATAGGCTTTTCGAAGGTTGCAAATAATAAGCTCTGTGTTCAAACACTGTTCATTAAACTTACACGTTTTGTCCAGCCGGATAATCCTCACACGAAAATACAACTTTTAGCACTTTTGAATCTTAAATGTAAACGCAAGAACTAAAAAGCTAACATCAGGCTATAAACGGACTACAGCCTTCGGGGCGCTCGCCTGTGACGTCAGCACCACCCTGCTACAGACAACTCTTCAAGCTTAGAAATGTGATCCATGACAAAGATTTACTCTCGGTTTATTACATTATAATCCACGCTATATATTATAAACAAATAAATACGCAAAACCACTTAGATCTATGTACCTTTTGGATTTTTATGGGGGAAATACATTTTGTTTGCTTTACGGTTGTTGTAAAAGTTTTAAAACTGTATGTATAAATGTGCCTACATAGTATTATCATAAGACATGTTTAAATAAGTGTATCGCTCGCGTGCATACAGCCCGCTTACCTTAGTAACAGGCGACAGAGATGAGGATGAGGCGTGAGGGACAAGTCTAATGTTATATGCCTGCAAGTTCCATCATGGACACAGAACAACATTCAATATTCTTTTTTTGTCACCGAGTACAGCGAAAAGCAGCCCATACAGTCACATATGCTATACATTTTAAGAAGGAGTTTAAATATTGCAGTTATGACCGAGTTAAATGTGTTCAGATGAAGGAAAAAAACGAAAAATCAGTTGATCACAATAAAATGACAATTAACACGTGTGTATTTTTACACATTCATTTATACGTTTGCATTACTGAGAGCAGGAGAAAGAAAGGCTGCACTGGTAAGCAGTATCTTCATAATATCGTTTAATTAAAATGAATAATCAACAAATTAATCTGTCTTGGCAATCTTTACAAGTGAAGGCATTATCTACACAATATGAATTCCCAATTAGAAAAATACTACAACTATAAAATACTACTCCTGAAAATACTTTAATCACAGACAAATCCAAATGCCAGACCAGTTCAGCTCGATGACATAATGTCTCCGACACCTGCTGTAGTCCCGTTTAGCACATTGATAGCAACAGTCTTTTTAAAGAAGCGTAACCGATTTAAAAAATCAAGAGTGTGCTGTAACTGATGTATTTTATGTCGTAGAATAAAACGTGAAAGTATTTTGAGTTTGTGTTAGCCACAAACCTTTTTTAAGCGATTTAACTGAAATCCCATTCAAAAAACCCATTGACTTTCGGACGAGGGAACCGGAATTGCTAAAATATGTAAGTTATTAAAGTTGGTTTTATATTCACACATTCATTCAGTGACAACTTGTGACACACTCCCTATATTGTTTACCACGGCACTTTGAATATTCAGTCTGAAAGTGTGACTTGAAAACAACATTAACACTGTTTATTTGACTGTGAATAATGTACTTTGATAGTCATTCTGCTAATATGATTTCGCTATTTAGAGTTTGCAAATAATACTTTTATGAAATTATATTATTAAGGAGAAAGTCTGAATGTGCGAATATAAACCAACTTTACCTCTATGTGTAAGTTCACATACCCTGCCGTACAGGTGTAGTTCGCTGTCAGAATGCAGTTTGTTCTGCTTGTTGAGGATCACCCTGGCCTTGTATAACGTTAGCTCCGTCTTTTTTCCCTTGTCTTCGGCTAGGCAGAACCTCGGTTTTTAGCACTACATAGTTTTGAATCTGGTAATCAGGGAACATTATTTCTTGCACATGACCACACAGAACTCAATTGTTGGCATCCAAACACTTGTAGGCCTTTAACTTCTCTCGTCAAATCCCTTGGAGCTTCAATGAGATTGTATATTTCGGGCTGGATGCTTGGTCATTTCGTCTTATTCAATATCCATTGGGAGGGTGCTATCGCAAATGGACGTGTCAGACGAACGCCGCTCACTTTAACGTTAATTTTGCCGAATCACTGTACTTATCATTGGGTGACAAGCTGTTATAATATGCTGAAATCATTATGTAAATAATATATATAATATGTAATCAATATAACTTATTTCTAAGACAACAACAAACTCTGAACCGCATCGGACGTCATTCCCTCACTGTAAATGCTAGCGCTCCCGGTTTTTTTCTGCCACCTCCCTGCGCGCGCATCCTTAATGTTTACAAACATGGTAATTGGTCTATTCTGATGCTTTTGATTTGCGGCGCACCCATGGGCGTAAATCCCAGGGGGAACATGTCCCCTCCCATCCAAGGGTTGTCCCCCCACCAATATATATATATATATATAAACCTGGACTCTCTATCGTGAAAAATATATGTATGTATACCTAAAATAATGGTCAAAGTAGAAAAAAAAAAGCATTTATCATTTAAAATGCATTTAGAAACAGTTCCCCCTCCTCACAGTGGTTTGGCCCACTGCCTGCCAGCTTTCTCACCTACTCACACAAGTCAGGTGGTGCGGGTAAAGTCTAGATCGGATATGCGGCCGGC
The DNA here is from genome assembly GCA_903798195.1 of Danio kyathit. NCBI lineage: Eukaryota > Metazoa > Chordata > Actinopteri > Cypriniformes > Danionidae > Danio > Danio kyathit. The sequence continues at coordinate 50,211,828 of LR812536.1, forward strand.
CGGAAGTGCGATATGCACATTAATATAGCGGCATTTTTTATGACATTTTTTATAACGCGCAGCAGCTGTGGCTAAAGGCCGATTTATACTTCTGCGTCAAGCGCACGCGTATGCTACGGCGCAGCCTACGCGTGGACGCATAGCCCCTCGCCATAACCGTCGGCAGCGTTGACGCGCACCTCTCATATATATATATATATATATATATATATATATATATATATATATATATATATATATATATATGTATATATATGTATATATATATATATATACATATATATAGCCATTTTTGCTATATTTTAAAATGTATATTGAATATATAATATATAATTTATTTATAAAATCCAAATAGGAACTAGTATGGCATATATTAATTTTCCATTTATCTAAATGCAACAGATTTCAATATGGGCAGGTATCGCATTGGTGATCTGCATATGAGAAGCTCTGTTTTTATTGAGCTTTCTTGACATTAAATGGTACTCTTTCTACTGTCATAACTGAATTGTGTTCTCTTTTTTTTGTATTTTAGCTTTAGTTTTACAGTCGTGTTTAATCAAACATTTTTTTACAATACAGCTAATGAAATGCTACAGTATTTACCTGAAGTGAGACATACAACTTGCGTGGTGCTCTGTCTTGTTGGAAAGGCCTCAGCACAGAAAATGTGTCCTCTGTTGGATTGTACAGAAAATGTTACCTAGTGTGAGTATGTGCAGCAATTGTCCTTCTGGTTTCTTATTTTGAATACCAATAATCTATTATTATGTCTTTTATTTTTACCTTGATTTTCAGGTTGGGGTTCATCCTAAGTATCTTGTGGCTCCACTTCCTGGCAGAACCTCACATGTACGTCTGGAGGTGAAACTGCAATTATTTTCTTTGCAATTATGAAATGTTACATGAGATTTTCAATTGTAATACCTGGTTCAGAGATGATTCTGTCTTTATAGAGGCTTTCAATTTTTGGGAGAATAAGCACATCATGAAACATACAATTTGTGCATAATTATTATGCAAGTCAATATCTGGTCATATTGACTGTGATAAGGGAGTCATGGTTTGAACTGCTTTAACATTCTGTTGTGAATATGAGAACAGAAACTGTAAAAGGTATATATGTAATTACTAAAAGAATTTTACATGTAAAACTATTGCTATATTATTTATGAATGAATTACAAATAGTTATATTCAGATAAGTAAATACAGTATGTTCATAATACCAGGACATATACACACATTTTTATTATTATGATTATGAGTGGCTGTTTTGTTTCTCCAACATTCTTTAGAATATTTTTGTTTTGTGTTGAACTGAAGAAAGAAACAGAACTTTAAAACTACTTGAGTATGAGTAAATGATGAGGGAAATTTTCTTTTTTGGTGAATGATCCCTTTGAGTTTAAATTAAGTCCCTTGAAATTGCATCAGACTCTAATTGTAATTATTTACCTTATGATCGCATAGCATGTTTTATTTTGTTATGACATGGGAAAAGCCAAAATTTGTCAGTAACTTATACAAGCTGTTTTGCTTGATTTTGAATTGTCTGCAGATTCATTTGGGCACATACAGGGCAGCTTTGTGTATGTTTCATTCATTGCTGTCAGCTTTAACAACATTTAACATTACAAATTTAAAGGGGACTAAGGCAATAATTTAGTGTACAGTTTATGAGCTAATCGCAAAAGTTTTAAGGAGGCTGAGTAGAAATATAGGGGGGCTACAGCCTAAAATAGGCCTAGCAACGCCCATGCCATAACATAACATGCCATAACATACAACCACTATACTCTTCTTCATTTTAAATGAAAATTTTATGTGAGCAGTATTACAATAAGTGTGTATATATACACACAGCACCCTATATTGACAGAAAAACACAGAACTGTTGACTTTTTGCAGATTTATTAAAAAAGAAAAACTGAATTATCACATGGTCCTAAGTATTCAGACCTTTTGCTCAGTATTTAGTAGATCTAATACAGCCACGAGTCTTTTTGGGAAAAATGCAACAAGCTTTTCTCACCTGAATTTGGGGATTCTCTGCCATTCTTCCTTGCAGATCCTCTTTAGTTCTGTCAGGTTGGATGGTAAACATTGGTGGACAGCCATTTTTAGGTCTCTCCAGAGATGCTCAATTGGGTTTAGGTCAGGGCTTAGGCTGGGCCATTTAAGAACAGTCATGGAGTTGCTGTGAAGCCACTCGTTTATTAGTTTAGCTATATATTTTTATTACTTTAGGGTCATTGTCTCGTTGAAAGGTAAACCTTCGGCCAAGTCTGGGGTCCTGAGCACTCTGGAGAAGGTTTTCATCCAGGTTATCCCTGTATTTGGCCGCATTCATCTAAAGACATACATTGGTTAATAAATAAATAAACAATACACTTGCTAATGTAATCCCAGTATAAAATAAAAGTATATTTTCTAAAACTATACTTGAAATGAAAAAAAAAATTCAAGTATTGGGGGCTGGGGGGTGGAGGGTTAGAATCTGCGTGCAACAGTAACCAAAATTTCTGCTTCTCTTCTTGACTTCTCTAAACCCAACACCACTGATTGCAAAATGGATGGCATCCACAAACCCAGATCAAAGGCAAGAAATGGCAAGTTAAATGTTTGTTCTCTGGTGTTAAGGGAAACATTATAAAGTACTTTACATTGCATACACTATAATATATTCAATTAGTGATTCGTGATTTAATCACATTTAAAATAAAACACAAAGTCCTTTGTTTTTTTTAAATGTGATTAAATCACTAAACTGAACTATTCATTATAGAAAATGAGAGTTTTGCAGACTTACAGAATATAAAACGTATTAATACTCCACACTATACTTTCATCTATGTAAACAAATATCAAAATTAGCATTATAAAAATATGTAAACTATTGTTGATGCTACACTAAAGTACAATATTTTTTTTTCTTTAGCTTGTAGCAATAGCAGAACTCTCTTTTTTGTACTAAATACATTGCTCAGCATATATGAGTACACCCCCCCCCCCCCCCCACACACACACACACACACACAAATCTCTCATTTAAATTAATATTTCTCTATAGCAGGGGTTGGGAACCTTTTGTCAGCAAAGAGCCATTTCTGATTTTTTTGGCAAATGCATTTTTTTAAAGAGCCATTGGGAGTAATATATATATATATATATATATATATATATATATATATATATATATATATATATATATATATATATATATATATATATATATATATATACATACATGTGGCTCCCAGCCATAGGTTCCCTACCCCTGCTCTATAGGATGCTTTACAATATTACATTTGTGCATATGCATTAGTTTAGTCAGTACTGAAGCTAAATCTGAAGCTAATCTAACAAAATATCTTACAATAATGTTTCAAAAATTAGTAGCCCAAAATTATTCATTCATTTTCGGCTTAGTCCTTTATTAATCCGGGGTTGCCACAGCGGCATGAACCGCCAACTTATCCAGCACACGTTTTACGCAGCGGATGCCCTTGAGCTGCAACCCATTTCTGGGAAACATCCATACACATTCATTCACACTCATACACTATGGACAATTTAGCCTACACAATTCACCTGTACCGCATGTCTTTGGAATGTGGAGGAAACCGGAGCACCCGGAGGAAACCCACGCGATTGCAGGGAGAACATGCAAACGCCACACAGAAACGCCAACTGACCCAGCCGAGGCTCGAACCAGCAACCTTCTTGCTGTGAGGCGGCAGCACTACTGCGCCACTGTGTCGCCCCGCCCAAATTTATGTTAGGGAAAAATATTAAATAACTTTTTTAAAATTAGCAAAAATCAAGTGAAACTAAAATTTTATAACATTTTGTTGAAATGTTGTAGTTTGTAATTTTTTTGAAATATTTGCATGAATTTAAATGTATTATCTTTCCATTTCTAAAGATTTTCTGCACTGTAAAACAATCTACAGTAACATTCTGTATTTTCACTAAAACAGTGATATTCTAAAAAAACTGCATTCTGGGTAATCTTGTTGTTTCTGAGAAAGTAGTAACCTGTAAATTTACAGAGCTCAGAGTCGGCACTCCGAGTCAGTGTTTGAAATCACACTTTGTGCCCTTGTTCACTATTATGTACAGTAATATAGTTCATTTGACAGAGTTAATGAACACAAATGAGTGAACTGATGAACACCTGCTGTATTAATCACAATCACAGAAAGAAAGAGAAACAATAAACACAAACAGTGACTTCAGTTACAACATTAAATAAAATCAACTTAAATCAGGGTGTCCGCAGGGTCTTAAAAAGTATTAAAAGTTGATAAATCCATTATGAGAAAATGAAGGCCCTAAAAATGTATTAAAAAGTCTTAATCCCGTTTTAACAAAGTCTTACATTTTGTTCAAGCGTTGTCCGAAGTGTTTAACTCCAAAAAAGCAAAAATATATTTATTTTCCTCGATTGGTTCGGAATGGGTGCGTCCGGCCAAGCTCCTCTGTCCGGGTGATGTCACGTAATTTGCGACAAACGCAGGAAGGTGATGTGACACTCCCCACATATAGCGAAACCATAGAGCAGGGCTATTCACTTAGCGACCCGCGGTTTGGCCTGCGAGGCAATTTGTTCAATCCCTCCAAATAGTGTGATCAACACATCAAAAATAAATTTAGTTCAGTCGAAAAACAGCCGTTATAGTTCTGAAGTGACGTGCGTCTGTTCAATACAGCACAAGCTGCAGTTGAACGCTGCGCAGTGCGTGAGTCACCTGACATTAAGCGAGTGAGTGGCGCGAGCAGCCGAAATCATTTGGATACTTAAGCTTTAAGGCCTATGAAACTGCTGCAACTAAACAAAGTTGTGCCACCTGTGCGCTAGTTTAAAGTTCTGAGCTTATAGCTACACCAAGGCTAAAACGCACGCACACTGGATTAACTATAGCAGTGGGCCATTCATAGATATACACATTAGATGTTGCCTACCCTGCTGTTGTCTATTAGAAGGAATGCGTCAATAGAGCCGCCATTTTAGTACAGGGTAGCGCTCCTTTAAAATGAATGCGGGACCAAGCTGCAGTGGAGGACTGTGGCCATCCAAAGCCAGAGATATACACATATACACATATATATATTTGATCGGGAGTTTTCCCCGGTGGTCAGTATGCAAATATTTTTTTCAATTAAGAAAAATTAAAATTTTACATCACTTTTCTATATTGATGGATGTGACCGCACAGGTATTGCCGATAAAGAGTATGTGCCTGTGTGCATGGAAATGTATTATCTTCCCTCTCTGTTTAATTTGATCTAATCTGTGTCCTGAAACACACCCTCTCCTGCTTTCACTTCTCGATCGTTGTGAGTGAATCTGCATTAACGACTCATTCAATTAGCCGACAATAATAGAAGTTTCTAGCACCACAGCATCTTGTTGTCATATATTTTATAACATTGTTTGCTTATTTTATTCAACAAAACTACCATAAGCCTAGTATTTAGTGCAAGTTAGTGCTCCTTTGCCTTATGGTGAATGCAGTAGGTGACTGTATTATCATCAATAACGTGACTTGTTGAGCACAAAAGTTCATAACATACAAAAACATAAAAAAACGAAATCTTACCTATGAAATGTGATGCCTTTGTGCTTTGTTTTCTTTGTCTGCTCGTTACTACACCCGTACACAACGCTAAAGTCCAGCATCTTCACATTGTCACACTGTCTTGACTAGTGCGGTTGAATGACATTTGTCCTGGGAGCACTGTACCAATGTGGCGGCGCTATTGACGCATGCTCAGGGTCCCTATGTGATATCTAGTGTATATATCTATGCGGCCCATTCACATTACGTGTCTTTTCCGTGCGCAAGTTCCTTATTTCCAATGTTAGAATATATGCCAATAAGCCCTTCCAGACGCACCGAGTAGAAAACATCTCACGCCGTATGGTGAGAGTTGTGTGTGGCTTTCAGTGCAATGTAAACAAAAGATATGTTAGACGAATTATTACAAATTATTAAAATGATTATGCATGTATGAACGCACATAAAGCTTAAATTTACATTAGACGTGATAACCCAGCCTGATCTCATAAGGAAACGTAAGTATTTTACGTTTTGTCAGTTTAGTGGCTAATTCAGTCGAGTTCAGTCGTACGAAAAAGGAGGCGTGGCACCTAACACCACCCCTAACCCCAACTGTCATTGGGTGATGAGCAAATCATACTAATTTGTGCGAATTAGATTGTATAAATTCATACGAATTAGCCACTAAATCAAAAAGTTACGAATTGCTGTGAGATTGCGTTGGATAACCGTAAAACCATGATTATTCTTCAGACTATATAATCGTACAACCAATCTATAATCGTTGAATCCATAATTGTTATGCAGTTCAAAACATATGAATGTGTCTGAATGTAGAAGAGGCCTACTTAATCAATTCACTACTTTTTTTGTGCTTTAAAATACATTTGAATATGTTTGTAAAAAAAAAAAAAGCCACATTGTACAATGCAGTGATGTTATGTAGTTTCAAAATACAACATATTAACATTTTAATGTAGAAAAATACAACGTGGGTGTCCCGAGGAGCAAAACTGCAACATATGGGCTCTTATATACTGTTGTGTCATCACTCATATTGCAAGTCATATCTCTCCGGCCCCTCATTTGGGATGCTTTTCATGAACTGGCCCCCATGAGAAACTAATTGAATAGCCCTGCCATAGAGCAAAACAGACAGAAAAATGGGATAATGTAAGTTTGGGTACTCCTGGTTGGAGAAAGATGAGTTTAAACAGTGGCTGAAACCTGTCGCTGAAAACAACCACCTAATTTATTCTTTCAAGGTTTGCTTCTTCAGAGCTTATCTAAGTTATGTTTCACGGTTGTGCTCCATTCATTTATTTAACTACAACTGTTTATTAGCAACTGTTTATTAAGTTAAAGGTTTGATACTGATTAGAACTTGAAGTGGCGACGAGGTCTTAACATATTCTGAGAAGGTCTTTAAAAAGTCTTAAAAAGGTATTGAAATTTCCTTTAGGATTCCTGCATATACCCTGAAAATAAAACACCTTCATTAAACTCCACAAACAGCATCAGCAGATTCACTTCTTACTGACTGCTTGAATTGCATACAGTTTTCTGTGAATGGAATGAGTTAACATGAGTTTTAATTCAGTGCATGTATTTTTACAGCAATAGACTTTAAAATAACAGTACATGACTGGCAACAGTAACTGACAGTATTTTGCTGTTAATTTATAGGGCACATTTTTACAGTGTACAGAATTTACAGAAGTGGTGCTGTAAAAAAACAGTATGTGGCTGGCAACCCAGTTGCCAGTATTATTCTGTAAATTTACAACGAAAAGTTTTACAGTGTGTGACTAAAATATTATTTTAATAAATATATTTGTTTTGTTCAAATGCACCAATATTACCCATATTCACTGAGAAATGTATAAAAATTAGTGGTGGGCCGTTATCGGCGTTAACAAAGTTGGGTTGGGAGCTGGGTCTATTCTACGCAAGCTATGATGACTTTCACCTTGATATATTAGCACGGATGTATACCTGACCGGTGAGCCATCTGACAAAAGAGTGCCCTTCTGAATCAAACCAGCAGGATGCCTGACTTTAACTGCAGTTCGGCAGTTTCACTTAAACTCACGAACGTTTCATTCATACCCTCGTGACAAACTGGGGTATTAGACACAAATAAGGAGTAAGGACTGGTGAGAGTGTTATGGAATTTATTAACGCACGTCAAACGGAAAGAAAATGGAAAGATTTTGCGATGTGTTTGTGTGTGTGTGCGGTCCTTTACTGACAGCCGCCTGTGGATCTTGTCGGAAAATATGACGAAAGGTCCTAAAGACCGCGGTGTTTACTTCAATAATGGCACTAATATCTACATACTCCACATGTCTTAATTCCATTTCTGTTTAGTTCACTTTAGTCGGATTAAGGTAATCAAAAATCGCTGTTTCAAGCTTATGTAGGCCTACAGTTCAAAATTCATGTTTAACTGAATAAACAGTTAGTAAACACATTGAACATAATTTATTTTCATCACCAATTATCATAGTAGAACAGTTTCTCAAGCAGTTTGTGATGCAAGATGGAAACCGCAGATGAGCCCCTGGTCTAATGTGCCACCTGGCTTGAGAAACCCATTCTCAAAGACTTTGTTCTTAAAGGTGCTGTATGTAAGTTTTTGACTCTTCTAAAGCATAAAAATACAATAATATGTGTGCAGATATTTAAGAAACATCCCAAGTGAACATACTTGTTTAACTGACAAACAATGCTGAAGTCAGATATTCTGCTTTGAAAATGTTTTTTTCCGTGCCGGAACGCTGTCTTTGTTTAGGTAATTTTCACATGCACATGCCAGTTTAGCCAATTATAATTCAGCACCCCGGGTTGCCTTGTTGGAAAACAGCATATTTCATTCATTCATTCAGAAAGACTCTGAAAGCATGTGTCCATGAGCGAAATGCTACAGTGTAGTGGAAAGTATCAGATGTCAAAATGAGACAGATTCAGTTCCACATGACGTTAATTAGCAAATGACATAAATATTAGGAACGTGAGCAGGTTACATTGCGTGTCCTAACAACACGCTGTGACGAGATTGTTATGAGTGATGAGCCATTTGGCTGTTTGCACCACAAAACACGGCAGAAATTTAAATACAGCCTTTCAGAAGCACAGAATATGCACTCACTCACAAAACGGTAAGGTTTAGAATCTATTTAATACATGTTAACCCTGTTTAACATCATTAAATGTAGATGCTGAATCACTCATATGTGTTTAGTTCTAAAGTTCAATTTCAAACGGTTTATTGTATTTTCCAGATCTGAGGTGAACTTTCTGCTTTCAGTATATGGTAATACACGTCATGTAAAATGCATTCAAACTCGCATTGTTAGCATTTAGCACTGAATAAAGCACACGAGGCTTACCTGAGGTGATCTGTCATAGGTTTCTGTTGTTCAGCTGTGAGAAATAGAAGCCGCTTCTAATAAATCAATTCGAGGTGTTGGTTAGAACCAAAACTCCTTTTAATATGGAGAATATTCCCTCAATCTCGTGTCGTTGCTTTTATTTAGAACACAGTTTAAAATCACTCAAACTGGCAACCCGGCGTACCTTTATTATGATTCAGGACTGCAATACCTAGTTCAACCACTGGGTGTCAAACTTACATACTGCACCTTTAAGATTATTCAGGTAGCACACATATTCTGAATGCCTTCGGCAGAATTCAAATGAGCCATTTTAATGTAGATTAATCTAGATTAATTCCTATAATAAAATATTCATTTTCAAAATGGGGCGTACTCATACAGAACATGCTGAGCACCTTTTTATAAGGTTCCATGAAGAACCATGTATCAAAAGTTATGTAAAGTATTTTATTGGTTTTACTATTTACTATTTTCATTAACTAGAGTTCCATGCATTTTTTCCGGATTGGATAGCTTTCCAATCATAAAAAGAACAGGTGTAAATGCCCACCGAAGCGCATTTGAGACGGAAATAGACTACTTCAGGAGGTGGTCTAGGAAAGCATTTCAGACCAAACTGGACAGAACTAAATAGATCTGGTTGCTAAAACCAAATATGTACATTTCACTCCTTCCAAAATGTATAAAATGAACTTCTGAGAGTATTATGAGCTTTAAGTCAGATATAGCAGTGCCAATGCAACACTCAAAGCAACGCCACAGACCAATAAGGATGTTTGTTTAGATTCATTTGAAATAATTATTGTTTTTTTGTTTCATTGTATTTTTGACCGGTCATTAATGGCAAAATTCGAATGTTAAAATAGATGTATCACCCACCATAGCTTATCTCTGTAATGGAAAGGGGGAAATGGCATTGAATTATATGTTGAAATGCTGCATTCATTAATTTTCTTTTCGGCTTAGTCCCTTTATTAATCTGGGGTCACCACAGCGGAATAAACCGCCAACTTATCCAGCATATGTTTTATGCAGCGGATGCCCTTCCAGCTGCAACTCATCACTGGGAAACATCCATACACACTCAATCACACACTTACACTACGGTCAATTTTAGCATACCTAATTCACCTATAGCGCATGTCTTTGGACTTATGGGGGAAACCGGAGCACCCGGAGGAAACCCACATGAACACAGGGAGAACATGCACACTCCACACAGAAATGCCAACTGACCCAGCCGAGGCTCAAACCAGCAACCTTCTTGCTGTGAGGCAATCGTACTACCCACTGCCCTACCAGGTCGCCCATTCTGTATTGAATTATACAGAATTATACTGTACAGCTTCATTTGTTAAAAAAGGAAGAGTGTTTAGTTTTTGGGAGAGTAATTTAAGCACAAATTAATGTAACAGTTAAAAACCTTTACAGTTTTGAATGATGTCTTGCACATATCTGTACGTATGCCGAATAAGATATAAAGCTTACGTTTCTGTAAAAATGTTTATTATTTAAATAAAAAGTGTTGTATCTGATGCTTTAGTCGACATGACACAATTCAATTTGCATATAGCGATGAAAGAAAATACAAAACAACTAAATCAGATCAACTTTCAGTCAAATATCTTTGTAATACCAAACACAATGTGCTGTTAAATATATATATATATATATATATATATATATATATATATATATATATATATATTTATAGATATATATATGTAAACACATATAAATCATAAGCATATGGGCATTGATGAATGTGTGAGGGGTGCACATACACCAGCATTGGTTACAAACTATTACTTCTTTCTTCACTTCTCTGAACTTCACACCACAGATGACAAAACCATCTCCACAAACCAAATTAGTGGGGAAGACATTGGGCAACGAGACGTGTTTTTTCTAATTTTCAAATACGTTTTTTTTTTTCATTAACTTTCATTGTTTTCATTAGCAGCTTGCTTCAAATTTAATTACTCTACACTCCTTTACCTATAGTCACTGCCTTAAAAAGAAAATCTGGGTATGCCTAGGCATATGGTCGAATAATAAGAGTTCAGTATATGGAAATGGCAGTGCTATGAATCTCAAACACAATTGTTTCCTCGTTCTCGTGTAAACTGTGTGAGTGTAAAACTCTGGTGAAAAACAGGCCTATCAATACAATACAGACTGTTGCGTTGCACATGGGACTACTCCAACCCAGGCTCAATCTGATTACGTACCCCTATTTACATTTCTGGAGAGAGCAAAATGCATCCCAGTAGCTACGTTATTTGCAGTTTTTCTAATAGCGAATCCACCAGAGGCTGCTGTGTACGCTTTTTCAGATCTCAAATTTCGCTTGCAAGTGCCATTCGCGCCTGCTCTTCTCACGTAAATCCACCAGAGGCCGCTGCCGACTGACTGATTTACTGACTGACCAACCGACCTATCCAACCACCTTCCCTCCTCCATGAACCTAACCAATAGTGTTTTAAAAAGCACCAATTGACCTGTCCACCGCCTTCCCTAAACCCAACCGCAGTGTTTTGAAAAGCAATCCAGAAAAAAAGCCCCCTGATTTTTCCACATTTTCAAATTTTACCACATTCTCACACTGTTATTTACTTTTCTATTTTATTTTTTAGCTTTTGTTTTATTCTTACCTGCTTTCTGGAACCGTCCTTCACCGGACTCAAACCCTGTTGTTGCCGTTAACTCCGCTCTGCGTCTCAAGTCCGCAGACCTACATGTCGAGCTACTGGACAAATTACAGCGGAAAAGCCATCCATACGGAGGTAAGCATTCAGCTGGTAAGCGTGCAAAGGAACAGTCATACCACCCCTTAGCTTTAATTTTAAAAATGAAATGCAGCCATACATACTTCTGGCTACATAATTCGCGATCTCCAGAAATGCATATAGGAGTGTGTTTTCAGAATGAGCCTATGTCGGACTATTCATAAGCACACCCTCAACCTTCATATGTACTTAAGTCATGTTCTATGTAAGCCAGATCTCTATGAACAGCTGATGTATCAGAAATTCGGCAGCTAAAACACAGGCCGATATGTCACACACAGCCCATGTGCATACCCAATGCTCAAACGTGGTGTTTTATTATGGACAAACTGTGATTAGCACAAAAGTCTAACAACAGAACACCACTCGGGTTCAGATCAGGGAGGCTGTTCCTCCCAATCATACATCTGCAGGTATCACTGTCATTACACAAGTGGGCAGTGAAGTCCTCCAGTAGAACAACAAAGTGCAACCCAGGCTCATTCTGAAAGTGTAGTCCTGTGGACGTTTCTGGAGGCCGCAAAATACGTCCTGGGAGGTACGTATTTTTGCAATTTTTGTTTTCGCGAATCTACGAGAGGCAGCTGTGTGCGCTTTTTCATATCTCAAATTTCTCTCGAGTGCCGTTCGCGCCCGCTGTTCTCGTGTAAACCCACCAGGGGCCGCTGTCGACTGATTGTCTGTCTGACTGACTGACTGAATGAATGACTGTCTGGCCAACCGACCAATCGACTTACCCACCCTCCTCCTTCCCTAAACCCAACCAATTTTATCGATTGATCCGCCCACCCACTTACTTCCCTAAACACAAAGCCGTCCAGAAAAAGAAAAGCCCTTGTCTGATTTTTACCACGTTTTCGGATTTTACCACATTCTCACCCAGTTATTCACTTGTTCATTTTATTTTTTGGATTCTGTTTTTGTCTTACCTGATTTCTGGAACCGCTCTTCCCCAGACTCGAACCCTGCCGTCGTCATGGTCAACTCCTCTCTGCGTCTCAAGTCCGCCAACGTAAATGACGAGCTAACGGGACAAACTGGTTGCAGTGAGAAATCCCTCCACACGGAGGTAAGCAGTCGGCTGGTAAGTGCGAAAAGGAACAGCGTCGTACTGCCCCATAGCGTTCGTTTAAAAAATTAAATGCAGCCATACGTACCTCCAGCTACATAATTCGCGGTCTCCAGAAACATCCACAGGACTATGTTTTCAGAATGAGCCTGTTTTGACAAAGTGCCTAGTATGAACACTTTCCCGCACCCTTCCCAAGAACTCTGTTAAAAGCAGAGTACTCTGCATTGATGTGTGGCCCATAAGCACAAACTACAGTCAGAGACCTACTATATCCCCGGCCCAAAGGTGCAGGGAGCTCAGTGGGGAAAACTCCAACACCTAGCAGCTAAGTTGGTGAGCTATAATCAAGCCCACACTTTCCCGCTGCCTTTCACCTTGGACAACCCCAGAGTAGAAGAGAGTCTAGCCCTGCTTAAGAGGTTGAGTTCTAGAGCCCAAACTGTATGTGGAGCTGAGACCGACCATCTCTAGTCATGACCAGTCAACCTCTCGCTCAAGCTCCTTTCCTTCCAGTAAGGTGACATCCCATGTCTCAAGTACTGAGGATTGGGTCATTGTGATCCTGACCTTTGACCACTGCTTGTTCCACAATGCACCAGCCCCTTACGGCTCCTCCTGGTCCCACATTGCCAGGTAAAAAAAAATAAAATCCCGGTTCAAATGTGAAGTTGAAAAGATATTATTGCACAAAAATGTGGGTAAGAAACCCTTTTCAAATTCCCATAATTGGAACCAAATCAGATGGCGAAGCCCCTAAAGATTCCCACCCTCACTATTTACATCCTATAAATATTACTTGGTCCATTTGGGAGAAAAACATATTTATTTGAATTTACCTGAGCCCACTAAAACCAAACCTGACCTGCATCACTTATTGTCACATTGAGATCATTTAAACCAGCGGTGTCAAATTCACTTACTGGAGGCCAGCAGACCTGTAAAGTTTCATTCCAATCCTGCATGAACACACCTAACTGTATGATTCAAAGAAGCCTAAAGGCTGACATTGCAACTATTCTCAAAGAGGTAGCCATCACAAGATGTACTGATGCACGGTGTTAAAGGGCCACGAAACCCCCTGTCTCAGCAGGGTGTTTTCACACCTCTGTTTTGAAAAAAGTCAGGAAAGTTGGGCGTGTCCAGCTCTGGGAGTGTGGGAGTGTCGGGGGAGGGAAAGAGGGTAAGATTTGCATAGAAGGGAGTTTCCATTTGGGCACGCGCTAAGTTTCACAGGCAAAACAAACACAGAGAGGCTGATTTGATACCGCATGGCGAATGAGAGAAAAAAAATCCTCCGCATTTCTCTGTAACTTATGTACTCGGTAGGTAGGTAGCGTCAGAAAGCCGTGTGTGTATAGACTATCCTGTCACAAAATGCAGCAAAAATCCTGCACGATGGGAATAGTTTGTGTTAACATGTTTACACTCGGAGAGCAGCATTTAAACAAAGGGTACTGCACTGCAAACATTTACCAAATCTGTAGACAGACAATCAAACTGGAGCTGTGTCTTTTTATTAAAAGTAGACGAGCGGCAAATCCAGATTTCACCATTTCCAGATGAGAAAAAGCTCTCGGGTAAAAATGTTCCTTACAAACGCGTTTCTGTCACGTGTCGTGTGCACTGTAATCCACACGTGAGTCCAGCTGCTCTCTCATAGAGGGAAAATGAAAACAAAACCTTCGTTGCAACACCTACGACTCTTGTCTTGAAATTCTTGTACTTTCACTTGTTTTGGCAACACAACGTGGCGTCTCTCTGCCGTCTGAACAGTGTAAACAGGTAAACAGTCTCCGGAGCTATCATGCATATTAATGAAGTTTCGCGTCATACACAATAGAGCGCGCTGATTGGTTTGAAGCACGTCTTTCTCATGAATTAATGCCGCACACTCAGAGACGTCACTATGTCCTCGAAAAGACAGACAGCCATTCTCCACTCTGGATTTACACCTATGTATCTCATGGCCGTGACGCAGCTTCAAAAATTTGTTTCAAACCAGAAGAACGAATTTGCTCAAAATAACGCAAAAACGACCAATTTTCTTTTTTTAGTGCAATATATGTGTCCTAATAGCGTTTATAGCAGCGTGGGACACATATATGACTGTCAACAGCTCAAAAAAAGTGTTTTGGTGTTTCGTGACCCTTTAATAAAGAGATAGACCTGGTCATACTCTTAACATAGGCTCATTCTGAAAACGTAGCCCTTTATACATTTCTGGAGATTGCGAATTATGTAGCCAGAAGTACGTATGGCTGCATTTTCTCTTTACAACTAACGCTATGGGGCGGTATGACGCCGTTTCTTTTCGCATTTACCAGCTGACCGCTTACCTCCGTATGGATGGCTTTCCCGCTGTTACCAGTTTGTCCAGTAGCTCACCATGTACGTCAGCAGACTTGAGAAGCAGAGAGGAGTTGACCACGATGACAGAATTCGAGTTCGGCGAAGAACGATTCCAGAAAGCAGGTAAGACAAAAAATAGAAATAGTCTGAAAACGTGTTAAAAATCAGGTGAGGGCTTTACTTTTTCTGGATTGCTTTTTAAAACTGTCGGTTTAGTTTAGGGAAGTGGGTGGGCGGGCCAATCAGTGCTTTTGAAAACACTATTGGTTGGGTTTAGGGAAGGAGGAAGGTGTGTCAGTCAGTTAGTCAGTCAGTCGACAGCGTCCTCTGGTGGATTTACGTGAGAACAGCAGGCACGAATGGCACTCGCAAGAGAAATTTGAGAGCTGAAAAAGAGTACACAATGGCCTCTGGTGGATTTGCGAAAACAAAAACTGCAAAAAAAACGTACCTCCTGGTACGTATTTGGCACTCTCCAGAAATGTATACAGCAGTATGTTTACTCCAGTACAATAATACTCAGGTACATTAGACTGTGGCATTTGAACAATATTCAGTGCCAAGAAAATATCTCCCACACTATTACCACACCAACTGCAGTTTAAACCTCATGATATCAGACCGGGCAAAATTTTCAATCTTCTTGTATGCAATTTGGGTGAACCACTGTGAAATATAGTTTTGGACACTGCTAGTTTTGGATACTCACACACAACTGAGCAACCCCTAATGTTAACAATTCAAAACTAAATATACTGTAAACAATTGTTTTACATTATTACACATTATTTAAAGTTACAATTCTAGGTGTTAACAAAACATTAACTAAGTCTTTAAGTTTAATAAACTACTAATTTGCTGCTTATTATTAGTTATAAGGTAGTATTTGGGTTTAGGTATTGGGCAAGCAGCAACCTTCCGCTCTCCCTCGGGAAGCCAATACGGAAGTAACTAAAACTGCAATTTATCGACTCGCCTTGGGGGGTTGGCTCCAGGAAATCCAAGTGCTTTCTGACTGCATTGGTAAATTGGCCATTTTTACAGCTGATAAAACATGTTTACAGCCTGGTACAAAAGATGGCTTTGGTGCATATAGCTATGAGTACCCTTCATGACAACTGTGAGGGGGGTGAATTTTTTATAACTCATCCATTTCGTTTTTATTAAGTTATATTAAGTCTGCATAATTAACGGCATGGCCACTTGAGTGACAGCTAGGTCTAGCTGCTCGCTGTCTCGTCACCTCATCAGATTCCGGCTAATTAGCTGCTGAGCTCGGCATATACATTGTATTTTTGTTTTTGTTAATGTTTCTTTAATCAGTCACTTGCCTTTTGGAATTATTTCCTGCAATTATCAGATACTATAGCGTTTTGTGCGCACTTTATTGTGCTTACAAACCGTTCAAGTTGCCTCCATTTCCCAGGTGAGTAAAATTCTATACTTATGTACCATCTCTATAAATGTATTGGTTTTACTTAGGATAATTTATCATTTATAATTATCTTTAGACCTGTAATGCACTCTAGAATCTGACAGATTGATTAGCTGTAGGCTATAAAACAGTCATCTGAAGTGTTGTCATACAGTGTTATGCCTGGATTTTATGAACAGCCTTGCATTTACTAACACAGACTACATTTGAAGTGTTTGGAAGTAATTTGCATTTTCCTCGAAAAACGTCATGAGAACAATGCTTAGTGGCTCAATGTGTTACAATATGTTTTTAAAGGTCTAAACACTTTATTGATATAGTGTACAACCAAGCACTTGTGGTCAGAACACAAACGAGTAACACAGGGGCGGACTGGGACAATAATTTAGGCTGGGAATATTTTTTCAATCTCAGGCCACCTCTGCTATTGTCACCGCTACCTACGCTACCTTTTTCATGTAATTCTCTGACTCCTAATATTGTAAATGTGCCTTTAAATGTATGTCCCCACGATACATCCTAAAAACACATAATGTAAATTTAGTTTCACTTGGCTTAGAATTTACCTGTAGGCTCCTGCTCTGACTCAAATGCTGAACTGTCCACCACCTCTAGTTGAACAGCAGAGGCATTTGCAGCAGTTGTGCTGCTACTTCCTTCCTCATCTACCAAAAAAATGAAAGTAATAATTGACACTACAAATTACATTAACTAAACTGTCTGTAGTAAATAAGTGTGTGTGTGAATGCAAGAGTCCGCAGCATCCGTAAAACATGCCAGAGTAGTTGGCGGTTCATTCTGTTGTGGCAACCCTTGATAAAATAGGGACTAAGGCAAAGGAAAATAAATTTGGCACTACAAAAAGCTCTAAAACTGTTTGCTAATTTTTCATTTTCTATAAAGCTAATAAAAAAATGTAAAACTTCACTTGTCATTATAACAATAATAGTTATTCTTCTTATTATATATAATTTTTTGCAAATATATACATTTTTTTTATATTTACACACACACAAACACACACATATATATAACTATATACTGTATATATATTGTAAAAGCTTTTACAACGCTTTTTCTGCACACACACACTTTTCTACTTATATTCCATATATTCAATTTTTGGTTTGCTTGTTTGTTGTATAAAAACCTGGACCCACTAAGACATGATGCAACACTGTTTTATTTTACCTATTATTTTTTTATTTAAGACTATGCCTATATAAAAATAAAAAAAAACATGCTGTAACCTACTGCATTAGACTAAACGAGACATATTGTTGCTCATTGCTAATTATATATTTTTATTTATTTGTATCTACTGTGAGTCAATTTAGAAGCAAACGCCCGCCTGCCAAATGATGATGTAAATGTTCTATATTTTGACCAAGCTGCTCCCTTGATCGCGAACATAGTTGTGATTTTGCAGCATTTTTCTGCTTCTATAGCCAGGGCTTTTCTTCTTTTCATGCGCTCCCTCTCTGCTCCTCCTTTCCCTTTCCGTTCCATGTTTTTGCACAACTGACTCGAAGTTGTAACTCATATCACAAGTTCTATGCAAATAGCTAATCAGGCAGTACATTGCTGAAATGATTGGACCTTATAGTGATCGCGATCGCCTGATTCGTGGTTTGAGGTGTCCATCAAGCTGCAAGCAGCCTATCGCATGTCGAGGTGAGGTAATAGACCGCACGGGGGCAGGTCAGATTGACCGTCAGGCCATCGGGAAATGTCCCGGTGCTCCCGATGGCCAGGTAATGAAGTATTAAGCGTTTTAAGCGTTCTCTCAAAGTAAAAAGTCTATCTAAGCCAGGTCTAAGCAAAGTGCCGAGAATCCAGCATGCGCCTGTAGCTCCGCTCACTCTCCGCCTCTTTGCCCTTGTTTGGTATCCCGTG
This sequence comes from Danio kyathit, assembly GCA_903798195.1. Taxonomy (NCBI): domain Eukaryota; kingdom Metazoa; phylum Chordata; class Actinopteri; order Cypriniformes; family Danionidae; genus Danio; species Danio kyathit. Next base: position 50,230,333 of record LR812536.1, read on the forward strand.
ATTGGTGCGATGACGCGCAAACAAAATGGCGACGGTTGGCCGCGCCTACTTGTAGCTTTTTTTTTATGTCAGGGTAACAATAACAACATCATACAAATTTGTTATGTAGAGTGTACATGAGTTTTACAGAGAAGTAAAGCATCAAATTAGCACATGCAAGAGAAAAAATTTACTAAAAAAAGAAAAAACAACAATAAATAATAGAAAATCATGTGTTAAGAAACTTAAAAAAGGAAAATAAGTTAACAATTCTAATAGCTTTAGGATTTTTAAAGGAAGCAATAGTTCTAATGTACTGTTGAAGTTCCTTTTCAAAAACAATAAAACAAGGTATAGGTTGAGAGAATTTACAGCGGTGTATATGGAATTTTGCAAGGATTAAAAGGAGATTAATAATGAAATATTCCTTACTTTTATCATTGGGAGTATTGAAAAAACCCAACAGGATATCCTTAAAAGATAACAAAAATCCCGGTAGTATTTTGCAATGAATAACTAAAGAATGTTCAATCCAAAAGCATTGTGCATGAGGGCAATTCCAAAAAATATGATTAGCAGTTTCAGTGGGTATATTACAGAAAGAGCAACATGTATCTATATCTGACTTAAATCTTTTCAAAAAAGTCTTGGCTGGGTAAAATCTGTGTAACAGTTTAAATGAAATTTCTCTAATTTTGTTGGTTATTATATTTTACAGACAAGGACCAAACCTTTTTCCATTAAATCTGGTCATATATTTCCATCCAAAAAAACTTCACATATGGGGTTGTTACAATTTCCTTTTGAAAGAGAGACCTGATTTTGTAATTACTTGAGGAAGGTTGTGATAGAAAACTTATTTTTCCCACTGAAGTTTCCAAAGGGGTGCAATGACACAGACAAAACACTGGATATTCCACCATAGCCTTTAAAAAGCATTATAACACCTTTAGGAATTGCATCCATAACAATGGAAAATTATTTTGGAGTTACCGGGAAATCCAACTTGCATAAAAACTCTTTATAATTTAAAAGAAGACCTTCTGAATTAAATAACTGAGAAACAGTCAACATATTTTTCTCAAACCAACCATTTAAAAATAAAGATTTGTTTTTATACAAAATGTTCTGATTGTTCCAGATAAAATACTGATGAGGAGAAAAGTTGTGTTTGTAAATCAGCGACCATGCATGTAAAGCTTGCTTATGACAATTTGATAATTTACACGGGATTCTAGCAATCTTATAATTACAAATCAGAAGAAAAGGGAGACCACCCAGTTTTGAAAAAAAGTAATTGGGGATAAAATTCCAAGTTGAGTTTGGATTACTTATAAATTGCCTAAGCCAGTTAACTTTGAAAGTATTGTTTAAAGATGAAAAATCAAGAAAATGTAACCCTCCAAATTCATACTTGCTCATAATTACAGATTTCTTAACATAATGGATTTTATTCTTCCAGACAAAAACATATTTTTATCCACGCTTTTACAAACGTTATCATCTACATATAAAAAAAGTGCAGGGAAGTAAGCCTAGCTTTACCCTCCGCTTTGGTACTGTAAGTAATACCCTGCCTCTTAAAGACAAGTCTTTCTGCAACCATGTTTGAAATCTTCTCTGTCTTAATAATAGCAGGATCAAAGTTTAGAGAAGATCTCCTTTCTTGGTTTTTAGTAATCACAATGCCTAAATATGTTACTTCAAACTTAACTGGGATATCATAGACAGTGGGAGCCACACACTCTTTAATTGACATCAGTTCACATTTGCTTAAGTTTAACTTAAGGCCTGATGCTTTAGAAAAAAGTTTAATTCTATCAATAACTATAGGAATTTGGGAAGCATCTTTTAAAAAAAACAGTGGTGTCATCAGCCAACTGGCTAATAACTATTTCTCGACCCGCTAAACAGATACCTTGTATACCACTTTCATAAACAAATGTAAACAGTAGTTGCGCACAAAGTAAAAATAAATAAGAAGATATTTGGCACCCCTGTCTAACCCCCCTAAATAAGCCAAATCTTGGTGAGGTGCCTTTTTTTTATTTAATTGAAGAAGTGCCATTATTATAAAGAGTTTTAATTGCTTTGCAAAACGTGTCCCCAAATCCAAATTTATATAATGTTTTAACTATACATTTATGCTTCAAGGAGTCAAATGCCTTCTAAAAGTCTAGAAAAAGAATGAAACAGTTCTCCTGTATTATTTCTGAGTAGTCCAAAAAGTCAAGAATCAGCCTTATGTTTTTAACAATATGTCTTTTGGCCATAAACCCAGATTGTGTCTCATCTATTACAGAGTCCTCTTGTAGCTTCTTTTGCAGTGTTCAGAAACCTATGGGTGACGTCACTGATACTACGTCCATATCTTTTACAGTTTATGGTATTGGGCAGGATTAGGGATGTAGAATAAGATCATAATTTATAAGTAGTAAACAGCCAATATCTTAATAATAGGCAGGTAATAAGCCAGTAGTTAACGGTGGGAATTGTTACTATAATGTTGCCAAATAGTTTTCACACTGTCATACCATTATTGGTTGTTCGGTATTGGTTGTTCTGTACTTGTAGGTGTGTTAAATCGATTGCTTAAAAACACTAATGCCATTTCTGAATTTTGCAGAAGTGCTCTCTAGAACTGTCTATGTATGAGCAGTCCTCCTCCTCTCTGCATTGAAATGAATAGCGCTGTGTTCATTCTACTGATTGGGGTTGTAGGTATGTAGCTCTCTTTCTTGTTTATTATACATAAGGTTTGTTGGATTATGTATTACAGTACATGTAACATGTTATAACATGTAACATGTATAAATATATATTAATAAAAAAAAAAAATTTATTATTATTTCTTTATTGAAGTTTACGGCAGAGGTGATAAAATCATTGGAGGTTATGAATGTCGGCCTCACTCTCAGCCCTGGCAAGTGCACTTCCATGATGGATATGGCTTGTGTGGGGGATCTTTGATCAATGATAGTTGGGTTGTGTCTGCTGCTCACTGCTATTCTCTGTAAGTATCACATTATAGAAATTATGTTAAATCAAATTCATCTTAAACTTATTGTTTTACCTCTATGAAATAACATATTAAGCTTTAATGAGTTGTTATTAAGCTCTTTAATAAATATGAGATTTCCCACATCTGGTATTCCAGCTCTAATTTAAAAATTAAGTGTTTTTGATCAGTTTCTTATCAGAATATAGATACTTTTATGGATTGTATATTTACAGTGTGGCAAAATAAAAACATTTATATTCCTCAACAAAGCCTCCCAGTTTAGTCAAATTGTACGTATAAGACAATACTGGATTTACAAAAAATCATTTCACATTTAAGGAGGCAATGCCAACTTTGCATATGGTTGCATGTGAAAGTTTAAATAATAATCTATCTAATAATATTGGCAGCCAATGTTTATATCACTGTAAAAAATGTCTGTGATTTTAACAGTAAAAGTCTGTACAATCTACAGTGAAAACCTGTTAAATAGTTAACAGCTTATTTCTGTACAAAATACGGAAAGTAACTGTAACAGATCTAACCTTTGTTTTTGAGAAAGTAGGCAGAGTTTCTGAAATCTCACCATACACCCTCATTTACTAATCCCTAAATCAGTTGATTAGTTTAGTCTGCTAGACAGAGTGAATGACCACAAATGACTGAATTGATGAACACCTGCAGCTAACAAGCACTGAAGGACAGAACAAGAAATAAAACTATACAGCCTTACACCAAACCAACTGAATTAAAACAGAGGATTAAACAACTCCACAAACAGCATTACCAGCTTTACTCATTAAAGTTTGACTTCATTTCAATATTCTGCAAAGAATATTTGATAATTAACAGAGGTTTATATTTTTTTATTGAAAATGTTTCATTTGACCTCACCATCGTGGAGATCAGAGGCTGATTTAGTTGAGCTCTTCAACCGTTGCTCTATTATCTTAATGTTTCTCTGGCTGTAATAACTGTGTTTCTAAAACTCATCAGTTATGGCAAGAAAAGCTATGAGAACCTTTATGTACTTATTACAGAACTAATTTTATAAGTCATTAAAATTAGCAAATTATTTTATGTGATGTTATTTGGGACAATAATACAGTATCCAGAAGGGTTAACAAACAATTACTAGAGTTTCATGCACATGGCCCCTGAATACGTCTATTGGTATGTACAGTGTTTTGATCAGTACTATAGTAAAGTACTTCAATTAATCTGTTGTGGTAATACTATAGTTGCTATGGTAACACAACAACTGTAATATAAACAATGCTGTAGTTTTTTTTTACAATATATGGTATACGTATTATACTACAATTCACCACACTTTACTGTAGTAAAACTACACTTTGTATTTCACTTCATCAGTTCACTATTCTTAATACTACAGTATGCTGAAGCATTCATTAACAAGGAGTTGTACAAGCATAGGTAGTATACCCAACACATCAAAAACAATAGTATTTATTATATAATGTACCTTAACCTTTTAGTTTTTCGTGTATTGTTAATAATAATAATATTGTGTACCAATATAAAAACCATATTAATATTCTTGGGATAACCAATTGAACAGGATCATCTCTGGAGAGCAAAAGCATGAAAGAAAGAGGAAACACAAGGCACAAATTTTGAGTCGGCATCATCTGACGGAGCGAGAGCAGATAATTTGCACGTGAGCAGCCAGTGCGTTGAGTGCGCGCGAGAAGTTTTGTGCGCGAGCAGTGTATATTTGAATGCGCGCAAGAAGTTTTACGCACAAGCAGCGTATATTTGAGTGTGCGTGAGAAGTTTTGTCCATGAACAGAGAAATTCGCAGCACGAGCAAAGAGATTCCATCGCTCGTATTACATGAATGCGCTCTCGACTTGTAATACTGCACTCACGACATTCGTCAGTGAAATAACCCTACTTATTGGAATTATGGGAGATGTCGGCCAACAGTATTTAATTGGATGAACATTTTTTTGTTTTATGCCTCACCCAGAATAAAAAAATACATTTAAACACTTTTAGATCATTTACTTTAATCATTACTATTGGACTGTGAAGAGACTTTCAATCAGCACAACAAAAAATGTGTCTGATGACAATCACCTACTGCACCTTTAAGTCGTGACATATGGAATCTGTTTCCAGGTCCATTTTTACAGTAAACTTTAACTTGTTTTATAATTAATAAAAATGTCACTTAAAGTGCTAATCTACAACCTGCAGAATATACAAATGTATGTTTTACAAAAAAAATACAGCTGTTGATGTGAAATTGCAAAAACAACAACTGAATCATGAACTGCACACAAACTTTGTTTTGTGTAACATTTTAAACAATACATAGTAACAATAATAAAATGAAAACAATACATTAGATAAAAAAATGTAAAGATTCAATTGATTTGCTTTTGGCGACACGGTGGCTCAGTGGTTGGCAATGTTGCCTCACAGCAAGAAGGCTGCTGCTTCTAGTCCAGGCTGGGCCAGTTGGCATGTCTGTGTGGAGTTTGCATGCTCTCCCCCTGTTGGTTTCTTCCAGGTGCTCCAGTTTCCCCCACAGTCCAAAGACATGCGCTATACGTGAATTGAATGAACTAAATTGACCTCAGTGTATGATTGTGTGTGTGAATGCAAGAGTGTATGGGTGTTTCCCAGTACTGAGTTGTGGCTGGAAGGGCATCTGCTGCGTAAAAATATGCTGGAATAGTTGGCGGGTCATTCTTCTATGACGAGTAAGGGACTAAGTCGAAATAAAAAAATGATTGAATTAATTAATTATTGATTCTTTTTGATGTGTTTTTGATGCCGTTTTGACATCAATGTGCCCACTGGGTAGACAGACAATATTGTGATCAATTCAAATATTACTTCCTTGCCAATAGATCTATCATCGTCCATCTGGGAGTGCACAACATGTTTGTTATTGAAGGCACAGAGCAGCAGATTCGAGCAGAGAAGGTGATTTCTCACCCCGACTACAATGAAAAGAACGACGACAATGACATTATGCTGATCAAGCTGAGAAAGCCTGCTGTTATCAACAAGAATGTGAAGCCAATCTCACTTACAACCAAATGCTCTTCTGCAGGGGAGAAGTGCTTGGTTTCTGGATGGGGAGTAACTGGAGGTAATATGGCAATGAAAATCATTTTTCTTACTGCCTTAAACTTTTAGCTGAATCAAATGATCTTTTCTAGTCATCTCAACTTACAATGCAACCGGAAAGTATTCATAGAAAAATCACATGTACATAAGTATTCACAGCCTTTGCTCACTTTGTTGATGCACCATTGGCAGCAATTACTGCCCCAAGTCTTTTTGAATATGTTGCCACAAGCTTGGCACACCTGTCTTTGGGAATTTTTGCCCATTCCTCTTTGCAGTACCTCCCAAGCTTGATGGTAAGTTGGATGGTAAGTGACGGTGTACAGCCATTTTCAGATCTCTCCAGAAATGTTCAATAGGATTTAGGTCTGGGCTCTGGCTGGGCCACTCAAGGCCATTCACCGAGTTGTTGTGAAGCCACTCCATTGATATTTTGGCGGTGTGCTTTGGGTCATTGTCCTGCTGGAAGATGAACTGTCGCCCCAGTCTGAGGTCAAGAGCAGTCTGAAGCAGGTTTTCATTCAGGATGTCTCTGTACATTGCTGCATTCATCTTTCCCTCTATTTTGACTAGTCTTCCAGTTCCTGCTGCTGAAAAACATCCCCACAGTGTGATGCTGCCACCACCATGCTTTACTGTAGGGATGGTATTAACCTGGTGATGGGTGGTGCCTGGTTTTCTCCAAATGTAACGCCTGGCGTTCACTCCAGAGAGTTCAATTTTAGTTTCATCAGACCAGAAAATTTTGTTTCTTATGGTCTGAGAGTCCTTCAGATGCCTTTTGGCAAGTTCTAGGTGGGGAGTGGCTTCCGTCTGGCCACTCTACCATACAGGCCTGATTGGTGGATTGCTGCACAGAGGGTTGTCCTTCTGTAAGGTTCTCCTCTCTTCACAGAAGAATGCTGGAGTTCAGACAGAGTGACCATCGGGTTATTGATCACCTCCATGACTAAGAACCTTCTCCCCCGATCACTCAGCTTAGATGGCCGGCCAGCTCTAGGAAGAGTCCTGGTGGGTCCAAACATCTTCCACTTACGGATGATGGAGGCCGCTGTGCTCATTGGAACTTTTAGAGCAGCAGATGTTACAGCATGTTTCTGTAACCTTCCCCAGCCTTGTGCCTTGAGACAATCCTGTCTCGGAGGTCTACAGACAATTCCTTTGTCTTCATGCTTGGTTTGTGCTTTGGCATGCACTGTCAACCCTGGGACCTTATATAGACAGGTGTATGCCTTTTCAAATCATGTCCAATCAACTGAAGTTACCACAGGTGAACAGCAATGAAGCTGCTGAAACATCTCAAGAATGATCTGTGGAAACAGAATGTACCTGAGCTCAATTTAGAGCTTCACGGCAAAGGCTGTGAATACTTGTGTACATGTGATTTTTAATACATTTACAACAATTTCAAAAAAATCTTTTTTCACATTGTCATTATGGGGTATTGTGTGTAGAATTTTAAGGAAATAAATAAATTTGATCCATTTTGGAATAAGGCTAAAAATGTGGAAAAAGTGAAGCGCTATGAATACTTTCCAGATGCACTTTACATGAGTCAAACTGACTAAAAATATTAAGTTAAACTTTGTATTAGATTAGTTGAAATCCAATTAATAAGTTAAAATGAAGTATAAAGTTACATAAAAGCTTTTGTTGTGATAGCATTGTGTGTGTGTGTGTGTGTGTGTGTGTGTGTGTGTGTGTGTGTGTGTGTGTGTGTGTGTATATTGTATGTAAAAAAAAAAAAAAAAAAAAAAAACCGTTTTAACACTGTTCATATTTTTAGATCCAGATTCCACTTCTTCTACACTGCAATGTTTGAATTTGCCTGTACTGTCAAGAGCAGACTGTATTAGTGCGTATGGAAAAACAATAACTAAAAACATGTTCTGCGCTGGATTCATGAAAGGAGGCAAAGACGCATGTCAGGTCTGTTGCTGATTGTTGTTCCTATTATATACATTATTTTCATACCAATGCCCACCCACTTTACTTTTGATTCTCCAATTTTCATTTCAGGGGGATTCTGGTGGTCCTGTAGTTTGCAAAGGGAAGCTGAAAGGCATTGTTTCCTTTGGCAAGGGCTGCGCTAAACCAGGCTACCCAGGGGTTTATGTTGAAGTGTGCCGCTACATAAACTGGATCAAATACACCATAGCTAACAACTAACAATGTTCATGAATTCAGCTTTGAACATATATACACTGTACAAAAAGGGAATAGAGAGAGAACAAACAAATGAAAACAGATAATGTCCTGGTAGAATATTACCAGTTCATTTTCTTTTAAAAAGGGGCCTTGATTAACAAATGGTCTTCACTAACACACTGCAAAAATGCTTTTTTTTTCTGTTTTTTTTTGTTTCTGTCTTGTTTCTCTTTTCTCGTTTAAATTCTTAAAGGACACCTATTTTACATTTTTTACAAGATGTTAGCCTTTGGTATCTCCAGAATTTGTTTGTAAAGTTTCAGCTAAAAATACCCATCAGATTATTATATAATGTAGAATCTGCCCATTTTGGTATCTGAGTTCAGTATAGCCTGTGGCTTTAAATCCAAAATAGCTGCTTCTCCTCGCCCACTGTTCCCATGTGCATGTCTGCTTCCCATCATGTATTATGTCAGATAAACAGCACAGAGACAGACTCGAATGAAAATGAAATCCAGCTCATTAGTCAAAAATAACAAGTAAGTTTATTTCATGTATTTGTGGTGGAGTTTCTTCAAGCCTTTCTGAAATGATGAGTCTCATACAAATGCCTTATGCAGTACACACACACATGTTAGCGTTTACTGACACCGCAGTCGTGGTAATTATAGCGGTTAAGAATTACATCATGATTTTAATGTCTTTATTACGAACAGACTCTGTTTTAAAAATGATTTAAACATATAAAACATAAATTGTTGTAACAAATATTTTAATCCCATTTTTATTATTTTAAAAATGATCTGGACATGTGTGTACATGTAATTATAAAAATATGGCACCTGTCAATCAATTTGGTGGGCGGGGAAATCCGCACTTCTACGTCACGTTGCGGTGAGCCTCAAAAGAGCCTCAAAGTGAGATTTGGATCCCATTTTAACGTCAGTAAATTTTTAAAAAGAGACTCATTGGGTTTATATCACTCCAATATGACAGTGGACACACTATACATACAGACAGTCCTGTCCAAACAGCTTACGAAAGTTGATTTTCATCAGAGGTGCCCTTTAAATCAAGAAGCATTTTCTAGACAAGTCAACACATTGTCTTGTTTTCAGAAATAATAAGTAAAAATTAAGTGAATTTTTCCTTAAAACAAGCCAAATATTCTGCCAATGGGGAAACCAAAATATCTTGTTTTAAAGCAGATTATTTAGCTTGTTTTAAGAAAAAAAACTCACCCAATTTTCTCTCATTATTTTCAAGATTTTTTTTTTTACTTGTCTAGAAAATGCTTCTTGATTTAAGAAAACCAAAACCCCCTTTTTTGGTCTAATTTAGTTGTTGCAGTGCATGGAGAAATTTCAAAAAGAAAATAAGTATGTTTTGTACATGTGTATTTTTATGTATGTTTAAATTAGGTACTGGTAATACTGTACTTGTAACAGAACATTATCTGTTTTTTTCAACAATTTTTTATTCTTTTTTTTTTTTTACAGTGTACAGTATGTTTCTGTCTGTATGAACATTTGGACATCTGATGTATGTGATCATTTTAGCTCATGGTTGTTCACTATCCCTGACACTTTCATCTCAATCATCTCTATTAAATGCTAAATGAAATATTTCATATACAAGCAAAAATATGCATTAGAATTAGTCAAAATATCTCTGGCAGAAGTCAATGATGGTGTTTCCAGGCTGACGGAACACATTTAAGAAATTCTAAAGGGGCCATATATACAATATGACTTTTCATGTATATATTTGGCAATTTCGTGTATTTTCATATACAGTAATCACTTTTCCAGTGTCTGAGCTTGTAATAAAACATAAATAATAATAAATACTTTTCTTGACTTTTTGGTTTGTTTATGAAATAATCTTTTCTCTTTCTGTGTTCTATAACAAAATAAATAATTGCTCATACATGGTAGTTCTGAAAGAGATATTCAGTATTGTAGGCTACTACCATGCAAAAAAAAAAAAAAGATTCAAGCCACAGTACCACATCTCCAGAGATATTGTTTAGTTTATAACCAAACTACAATAATAAATACAATAGTGCAAATCCATTTTATTTACCCAAGAGAGGTATCAGAGTCAACGTGAGGCAAATATACCTGCGCCTGACTTTAATAACAAACTTTACAATTTGATACAATACACCTAGAAAACAGTAGAGGGAGACATTGATCAGATTAAGTGACCCTACTTTGGTTTGACGTAGTTCGCTCTAAAAATGAGTCATTTTTACTCATCCTTCATTTGTTCTAAACCTTGTTCAGTTTCGTTCTTCTGTTAAACACAAAATATTAATTTGGCCAAAGCTAGACGACGCCTGTAATCATTGACTTCTAAAGTAGCCTATTTGTTTTTTTCTATATGGATGTAAATGGCTTCAAAATATCGTCTTTGGTGTTTAACAGATGATAGAAACCGTTTAGAACCACTTGAGGGTGAGTACCTGTAAATAGTGAGTACATTTTCTTTGTGAACTGCAAAGGGGTTTGGGGTTTTCATTTTAGGGGGGCTCAGTTCCTTATAAGGTAAAAAAAAAAAAAAAATATATATATATATATATATATATATTGTTTTTTAAACACAATTTTAAGAACAACATTTTTAGCCTCTTTAAGCTCTTTTTATTTTGATAGTCTGCAGAACAAACCATCGTTACACAATACCTTGCCTAATTACCCTAACCTAACCTAACTAACCTAGTTAAGCCTTTAAATGTCACTTTAAGCTGTATAGAAGTGTCTTGAAAAATATCTAGTAAAATATTATGTACTGTCATCATGGCAAAGATAAAATAAATCAGTTATTAGAGATGAGTTATTAAAACTATTATGTTTAGAAATGTGTTGAAAAAAATCTTCTCTCCTTTAAATAGAAATTGGGGAAACAAATAAACAGGGGGGCTAATAATTCTGACTTCAACTGTATATATATACACAGACAGGCACAACCATTTGATTTCTGAATAAGCCAAATGGTTCAACCTCCCTGTTTACTGTAGTAAAAACCATTTTCTTTATTCAAGTACATTGCTTGTTTCCATGTATCAAATAAATAAACTGCCACTTTTCTAATTAAATGACATACATATAAATACATATTTTTAAACTTACAGGCTAATTCACATATTTCACGATCTGAATGATAATAATAAATAAGAAGTATTTTTAATACTAGACAACACATCTCAAGTCAGTGATTCAGTGACAGTTAAAAGAAGTACAATAAGTAATTCTGTCACTGTGTTTAATCCTTTCTGTACAAGGCTGTGTGGTATAGGCTAGTTAATGCCACACAAACTGTAAAGTGTTTTATATTGGTAGTTCATTTTAAAATAAAAATAGCGAAATGTTCATTAAAAGTTAAATTTTCCGCTGAAGGAAACAGCTGTGCTGATATGAGGTAACCCAGAGAAAACCCAACTGCTCCTCCGTGACATTGGGATACAGGTGAAAAGGTTATATATATCAAAGAACTGCAAATAAGCAGATATTATAACAATTTATCGATAAACACACACCTTGCTCTCTCGCTGTCCACGGCTGTGGTTTGCTGATCAAATGAAAAACAAAAGATGGGGAGGAGCTAAATTCTGCCACCGTTTTCATATGAAAATTAAAGGGGCCTGAGGCAATAATTTAGTGTACAGTTTATGAGCTAATCGCAAAAGTTTTAGGGGGGCTATGTAGAAATATAGGGGAGCTGTAGCAACGCCCATGGTGAACTGTCCCTTTAAATCCCGCGAAAGCTCACGACCTCTTGTCACAGCTTTTTTCTCTTAATCTGTGCAGCATGTGGTCAAATGGTTTGGATTCAGTCTGCATAAATTAGCAGTTTGGACTTTTAATTTGACTTTGCTTACAGTTCTTTTCCATTATTTTCCTTGAACAATAATGATAGGCATATGCATAATTGGTAACACTTTACAATAACAGTCCATGAATAATGATGCATTAATATGTAAACTAAACAACTTTAATAATGTTATATGTATATATGTTATATGTAAGTTATATAAAAATATATGATTTTAAATTTTTTTATTTCCTGTCAAGCCATTTATGCAGAATTGTTAAAAGTGTCATTGATGTACCTGCTCTTTCTGGGAAATGTCTACTTAAAGTGTAGCTCATTTATTTTGGTCATTTTGTTCAATCTTTTTGGATTAAAGTGCTTTTTTAAAAATGCTTTCATTATTCAAAATAATCCTATTCGTGGATATTTATTTCCTTTTTATGTGCCCTCTGGTTTCCCCTTATTTCTCAAGCATTTGTTATGTTTTGCCTATAGGCTACTTAAATTGAATACATAATTACCTTATTGTTTAAAATGAACTATAGTTTGTAGAGACTGTATTCTGATTTATTTGTACTGTATATCTTTTGTTGTTATTTAAATAAATAAATAAATAAATAAATAAATAAATAAATAAATAAATAAATAAATAAATAAATAAATAAATAAATAAATGATGACGCCATGTGATCGGTAATCATGACTGCAGCAACTTTGAGCCCCCGAAGTGGCCGGCTTGATGGCTCCATTTTCAACTCCGCCCCCTCCTGCACTTGGCTAATCTCGTTGATCATCGGGTGCAGCCGTGCTTCATGTCGAACGCACCTAATCTCTCTAGTCGCTGAGTCTTGTTTACACTTAGTGACAATACAACGCGTTTCCTTTGTCTTGCTTTGCCTAGTTTTGAGCCTTGCCTCATTTGTCTGTTTATCCTGTTTGCTGCCCGCCTTGTGAGCATCTGCCTGTTATTGTGACTACGATTCTGGATTGCCTTCATATATCTGTTTGCACCTGTGTTGAGCATTGCTTGCCTGAACTCCTCAATAAACTTGTATGTGGATCCGAACTCTGTTGTCAGTGTCACATCCCTGGTTACAACATGAAAAAATACCACAAATTAATGCAGAATATTAAATAAAGCACATATTTTAGAAGTTTTAATTGCTTTCTTGTTATGAGACTCTGAAATGGTATTCAAGTACAGATCCTATTCTCATTTAAAAAATACAAAATTTGGTTTACATTTAGTATATTTACACTTATGTATAAAAAACTTTCCAATAAATATTATTAGGTTGTGAAAGATTACACATTTCTTTAAAGATATATATTTCATTATAAAATACATTCTAAGGTCCTATGTCTCCAAAGTAATGCAAATGGTCAGTTTCAAAGCACAGTTGTGTCTATTGTCTAACCAATGATAAGGTAACACTGTCAAGCGGGTCAACTGGCCCTAGTACAACCCCAGTACGTTATTTGCTCACTTTGTTTTAAAATGAATCTTGAATGGGAACTTATATGCTGATGAGATTGGAGCTTGGGAAAAGGCATTTTACCCTGCTGACAACAATACTTCATTTGCATGCTTTGGTTACTATTGTCCCCACCTCTATGTATCATTGTCTGTAAAATGTATTTAAAACTGAGTGTCTGCTGTAACAGTTTATGAGTTCTTTCGATGACAACGCAGCGACGCTGAGTTCCACTTATTAAAGGATTCTGCTTTGAAGATACCTGAAAGTTCTCCCTGGTTTTTTGGCTCGTCTTAGAAATTCACAACAGTTGATACAAAAAAATTAGATAAAAGATTTAACAAAGGAACAATCCCAAAATAAGTGAGCAGGAAGTCTCGCAGAAAGAGCAAGAGACGTCAATGTCATTTTTTAATTTCTCTAAAAATTGTTTAACTGGATAAAATCTGTGAATAATTTTAAAAGACATTTCTTTAATTTTACAGTGTTTTACACCTTGTTATGCCTTTTTATAACCGATGTAACAGAGTTGAACAGAATACTGAAATTACAAATAATAAAGTAAATATTCCATGCAATTATTTATAAAATGTAAACACAAAAAGATGAAAATTAAACTTAATTATTTAATGATAAAAATGTAAGCTAAATGTATAATTCAGGAGGTGGAGATAGTCAAAAATGTGTATATTGAGAGTCTTTAATTTAATATTTTTAAAACATTATAAAATAACTTGATATAATAATTTTATTATTCAAATACAAGGTTTATCAAGGAAACACAAAATGCATCCGCAATTTCCAGAATCACCCATCAATAAAATAAATCCGAAAGTTAAAATATAAATGAATAACTGGGCCTTAGCTTTAACACCTTAAGCAGTACTATTTGTGAGCGTATCTGTCCAGCAGAGGCTCTGACTGGCTACTATTTCTGCTAGTAAAACTTCTCCAGGGTTAAAGCCCTAATGCTACCGTAAGGAGCTTATCATTTGCTTCTCTCCCAGACTCAATCCCTTTCTCCTCCCTCTTAAGACTTTAGCCTGCAAGCGCACACCTGACACAAACATCTTTTGAACGGTAAGTTGAAATAAATTGATTCTGCTTAACATTAAAAACACTTTTCTCTGTAGTTGTTACGAGAGTTTACATGTGTCTGGTCATTTTTAATGCCGCAGACGAATGTGCTTTTTTATTAACAGATTGGTTTAGAGGTTAACAGATTCTGAATTTGGCAAAAAAAAAATTGAGATAAAGCTGGTTTTATATTTGCACATTTGGTCTTTCTCCTTAATAATATAACTTTAGAATAGAATTCTTTGCAAATTCTAAATAGGAAAATTATATAAGCAGCCAAAGACTATAAAAGTAGAACATTGTTTGCAGTCAATTAAATAGTGATAATATTGTTTTGAATTCATACTTACATGCAATTTCAGACCGAATATTCAATGTAGCATGGTAAACAATAGGCTATAGGGAGCGTAACAAATTGTCAGTGAATGAATGTGTGCATATAAAACCAACTTTACCTAAATCTAGATCTCTGGCAACTTTAAAGTTGGTTACAAATGTAAAATAAAAGACATAGACCATACATAACTCCTTATAAGAGGTTTCACGAGTTCACACTTAGCTGTTGATTGATTATAAAGCAAGTTTGGCATGCTGTCCCGGGAGAGAGCCCTGAGCTTAAAAGGTCCCTCCCGTTTGCAGGGCGAGAGGGGAGCTTTGAGCTCAGGTAGATCTCTAGAACTCCCCCCTTTATATAAGAGTTGATGACAGAAAAAAATTGCTATGAAGAGATATGCTGATGGATAAAGTTTGACTAGTGCTAAATTTAGATTGATCAATTAACTTGGAGTGCATGTTTTTGGAATGTGGGAGGAAACCGGAGGACCCGGGGGAAACCCATGCGAGCACAGGAAGAACATGCTAACTTCGCACAGAAACGACAGCCAGTCTGTTAAAAGACTAGAACCAATGGCGTTCTTGCTGTGAGGCAGCAGTGCTAATCACTGGGCCACCGTGCCGCCCTATGAAAGGAAAAGAGGAGGAGTAGGGGTGGAAGGGGGGATTCTTCAAATCGAAGATGACTGTAGTAAGAAACCCTGGCTCTTTATAGTAGGTTAAGAATCGTCTGATTGGTTGGTCATCCATGGTTAATGCATGACGAGCCGTGTCCAATCATAATCACGTGATCCTCTCGAAATTAGTTTATAAATAAACTTCACTTAAAATGAAACTGCAGTTGAACTACAACTGTCATATCTGTAACACTGTATCTTCAGGTAATTTTCGTCATATGTTTTGGAAATGTCCAATTGTTGTCGACCTGTGGTCTCATGTGAATTCTGTTTTGTCCTTTTTACTACAAGTTGATTGTGTCTAATCCTGGTTTATGTCTTCTCAATGATGATTCTAATTTATAAGTACACTAAAGAAGAGAATGCTGTTTGCTGGTTTTACAGCTGCAAGAAGGCAATCATACAAAATTGGTTTACTCCGCACATGTGTGCAAAAATATTTTGGATTCATAGCCTACTTAAAATAGTGACTTGTGAAGGTAGAATAGCACAAATTAATAAGGCTAGACCTAGTACCATTGATGCATGGCAATGTTTTTCTTTTGTAAAGTTTTTTTTTTTCTTCTCTTTCAGATTGAAAATTGTTGATATGTCTGTTGCTCCCCCTCCCCTGTTTGTTTGTTTGAATGTCTTTTATTTTGTTAATCTAAAGACAATAAAACGTTGATCACAAAAAAACAAACAAATGTAAAATAAAAGAATAATGATGAGTGTCAATATAGGCCTCTTTTACAACACTGAATATTGGACTTTAAATATAAGTATTTGTATTTATTTATTAGTTTGTATTGCATGAGCTTGACATCTTTAGTTTAACACTAGGAGAAAACACTGAAATCAACATTTTATGCAACTTTTTGCCTGTTTTTTGTCTGTATTTTCAGTGCACAAACCATGGCAGAAAAATCCTTGCTTTTTTTTCAGTGTTGATGTCCCAGCAAGCAATTTGCTGATTAATAGACGTTCAAACATAGATATCTTGGCTGAAACAACACTAAATTTGGCCTATCACACAGGTAGTTTAGACAGACTTCACATGGTCAATAATTTTTGTTTATTTGATGACTATTCTGTTTTTTGGGGGGACTAATTAGATGTCCATTAGATTTTCATAACTTATCCTTGTTGTTTTAGCCAAGACATCTATGTTTATATGTTTATTAGATGTATTTTAAACACAAAAATGCTCAGTTAGGCATTTTTCTATTGAAAAGATAACTTTGGTCAGGGCATACAGTACTAAAGAAAGGATCATTATGTTATAGCCATGATTGGCTATTTAAGATTGCAATTAAGAGGCCAAATAAACTAAAGAGTACGAGTGCACCTGAGTACGTTATTGTTGGGCGATTTGCACAAGATATTTTAAATATACGTGGGACACAACAGGGCTAAAGCACACAAGGATAAAATTTGATTTTTTTTTCAATATTTTACCACTAGATGGCACAAAAACATCTTTTTGTCCATGCAAAATGTTTTTGGTATTGGTCAGGATAAATAAATGTGCAGTTTTAAATATATGTGAATTTATGGTGTCTGTGATAAGAAAGTGGCACGCAAGTGGGCTTAATGGTACAATATTTAACTGATAATAAATAATTGGCTTAAATGACAAAAACAAAATTTTACAAGCAACTAAAATTTTGTAAGGTCAATATAATATATATATATTATATATATGGTCACATCGTCACCTTAGAATTATAAGGTTCTATCTGACATTTTTGTCAAAATTGAGTTATTGACATATTCTTATTGAATGGCAACTTATTTACATTATGGGATGTTTTTTTATAAGTAGTTTAAGCTTTTAAGACATTCTATTTAAAAAACAAACGTTACGCACATACTGTTTGCTACAGTATATGGAATGCAAAAACTTTGAAGCTCAATATCTCAAAATTTGGTCAATATAATTATTAGCTCATATAACTTCAAGAGTACAAAAACAAAACGATAATCTCAAAGTCAATACATATATCACAAGTCATATCTATAAGTAGTTTTTCAGTGTGTGTGTTTCTTTGGTTGATGTAAATGCATGTTATTTCTCCCTATGTACAGGTCCAGCTTCAACCAGACGCAAAGATGTGCGACCAGACGTTCTTGGCCATCACATTTGGCCCGTGTGATAAATGCAGTGAGAACAAACCTTTGATGAATATTTATCTGAAGAATGAACCCATCAACTACTGCTCGCTATGTGTGGAGATGGTAAGTTATCACGCACTTCAGCTGCTCCAGGATCAGTTCAGCAACCCAATGTTTAATCTAAAACATACAATTTTCTTTGCATCTACTGTAAATCGCTGATCAGTTAAATAAATCTATTAAAACAGTTGTATTCGAACTCAAAGCATTAAGTTACCATTTAATATAAGGATGATATAAGGACATTAACATCAGCTAATATATTTGAACATACAGAATAGATATATACATATTTGTAATTTCTAATGGTTAAAAAGTGCATGGAAGCAGACATTTTTGTAATGTATGTTGCATACATGTGTCATATCTGTGAAATCCAAACACGAATCCAAACACTGGTTGCCTGTTAAGTCACGCATCGATTTTAAAACCTTGATTTTAACTTATAAAGCTGTTCACGGTTCTGCTCCTGATTATATATGTGATCTTATATCTACCTCTTCCTCTCGTAAGTAATCTACGTTCTGCTTCGGGGCTCACTTTGTTTCAGCCTCGTTGCAAACTTAGCACCATGGGAGGTAGGTCATTCTCCTATTGTGCACCTAAATTGTGGAATGCTCTTCCCACAAATATCAGAACGCACAGTCCACTGTGTTCTGGTGCTCTTGTTAGCGCTTTGAGTCTGAGAAAAGCACAATATAAATAAAATGTATTATTATTATTATTATTATTATTATTATTATGAATGTATATTTTAAATATGTGATTTGCATATATTGCCATATATCAGATTTCTATATAATAAAAATAACACTCATTGGCATAAATACTTTATGCCACACACAGACCTCAACACTTTGTACACAAAAAAAAACAAGAACAAATAGCTGCAAGTGAAGCTATAAACTATTATTTTAATTATAGAGCCATGATCTGACATTACAGGAGAGCAAATTATTAAATGTGACACCCATATCAACATTAAATTCAATTCAATTCAGTTCTATAGCGCTTTTACAATGTAGATTGTGTCAAAGCAGCTTAACATACAAGTTCTAGTAAATTGAAATTGAAACTGTGTCAGTCCAGTTTTCAGAGTTGAAGTTCAGTTTAGTTTAATTTTCACTGCTGAAAGTCCAAACACTGAAAAGCAAATCCATTGATGCGCAGCTCCACAAGTCTCAAATCAAGCAAGCTAGTGGCGACAGTGGCGAGGAACAAAACTTCACCAATTGACAATAGTGGAAAAAAACCTTGAGAAAAACTAGACTCAGTTGGGCACGACCATTTCTCCTCTGGTCAAGCTTCTTGTGCAGAGCTGCAGTCTAGGAGCTGGGGGTTGAAAAATGCTGGACGTCCATCATGGAGAAGCTACAGGTGTGAATAGGTCACCAGCGGGTGTACAGGCTGGCCAACAGAATCAATGAGAAGACTTGTCTGTCTTTGGGTCTTTCAGGAATCAGTCTCATGCTCTCCACTCCTCCATGACCGCCACTGCATCTGCTCAGGACACCGCCTGGTCCAGGGTTATGGAGACCTATAGAAGTTCTCTATAATTGGCATCATCTCTTCACAGGACTTGGATCACATCAATGGCGCTGCACAATCTCTAGAGGCCTTGGCATGAGTATCCTCAGGTGGAAATAGAGAACAAAGAAAACAATTATTGTAGCTGCTGTTCATAGTTTATTTAAACAAGAGATATTAAATATCAATGCAAAAAAGAATTGATATAAATGAAAATAGCAGGTATATAAACAAACATGTAAAGCATATGAGTGTTTCTAATGAAATGTCTGGTGCATTAAGACAGGAGGAGTGTGTCCTACAGGTAGCTGTCAAGCCCACTCACCTGCGTGGAGCACACTCATGCATCATACTGTTATGTGATGCATTGTGTGTATGCTTTATTAAAAAGATAGGTCTTTAATCTAGTTTTGAATTGAGAGAGTGTGTCTGAGCCTCGGATATTATCAAAAAGGCTATTCCAGAGTTTAGGGGCCATAAATGAGAAGGCTCGACCTCCTTTTGTGGACTTTGCTATTCTGGGTACTACCAGAAGCCCTGAGTTTTGAGATCTTAAAGAGCGGGTTGGATTGTAGTGAGACAGAAGGTTGGTTAGATAAACCAACCAAGATTATTTAAAGCTTTATTGGTAAGAAGCAATAATTTATAATAAATACGGAACTTAACAGGCAGCCAGTGTAAGGAGGATAAAATTGGGGTGATATGATCATATTTTCTAGACCTGGTAAGAACCCTGGCAGCTGCATTTTGTACTAGCTGAAGTTTGTTAATAGAGGATGCTGGGCAGCTAACAAACAGAGAATTACAGTAATCCAGCCTAGAAGTCATAAAAGCATGAACTAGCTTTTCTGCATCTGATATGGATAGCATACTTTATACCTTAGCGATATTTCACATAAAAAATGAAATAGGAACAATAACATGGAAGTGAAAACTTGAACTGAAAAGTGAAACTTTATAAAAGTTTATAAAAATGTGTGTCTATACATTTTTCCACACACATCAATTCAATATTTATGCTCATATTAATCATAAACAATTATCTTAAAATAAGAGGCTAAAGGTTTACATGTAATAATATGTTATATTTATGCATTAATATTTGAAAGGGATGCTTAATGTTCTGTATTGTAATGTCAATGTGTCAATTCAATAGTCTCACATATAATAACAAATTATCTAACTATCATAACAGAGAATTTTTTTAATTACCCTTATAATCCAGATCATTTATCTGTCACTATAATATGATTTGCAGAGCTTCAGATATCCATATCAGTATAATCAAATCTTATTGTGTTGAGAAGAAAGAGCAAACACACACATACATCCATCAAAATAGTTGTGCTTTGTGTATTTTCATACAATTGATTTAATTTAAGTAAGTATTAAGTATTTGTCCTGCAGAGATGAATGATACATAGCTGTAAAACATCCTCATGTCATCACTTACACATAACACATGTGTAAAGTGCTTTATCTAAGTGCTCTCTGAAACACATCTGAGAGAAGGGCTCTGGTACTTATTTAGACCACCTATACCAGCATGTAGTCTATTTATAGTTACAAAAGTAAACACCACTTACAGTACAAATGAATCAAATGAATGAGTCAAATGAATTAATGTGTGGAAAATGACCCCAGAGTGTTCATTAATACATTAACTAACACACATGTAGGCCTACTAACAAGTCAAGGTGGTTGTTTGATTAGTACATGACTTAACTCAACATTAGTTCATTTTAAAGTAGACTAACATTTGATTGAGCTATTTGTATGGTTATTCGTGTTCTGATTTATGTGTTTTGCATATAATTACGCTTTTTAATTGAATCATGGGACCCTAATTTTACTTTTTATTTACATTTTTAGTAAAGTTTGAAACAATACATTGTATTTAGTGGTCACACGGTCTTTGTTTATGTTTTTACACACACACGTACACACTTGTGTGCTGTTTAACATAAGTCTATGCATTAATATAAATATTCTTTTCATGTGACCTCAGTTTTTTCCTTATTGAAAAGGGTTATTTAATTGTATTATTGTACTGTATTACTGCAGATTATATTGTTGTTATCTACGTCCGATTTTGTCGTAGACAAAGGTCCCAGAATGCAATTCGATAGCGTAAAAAACGGAAAACACCCCATAATGCAATACTATTACGATTTTTTAACGAAAACAAAAACAAGGTATATACGATATCAGATGTATCAGTGACAATCAGATGTAAAAGTGATTTTGGCTTCAGTCAGGGAGCTCCAGAAATAAATGTGATGCTGATGGTGGTGATGTGTCACGTGACGCGGGCGCTCACGTCAGAGCATCATCAGCTGTGCAGACCGTGCAGTATCAGTCACGGCTCATGATAAAAAAGCATATTTACTGACCAATCCGCCATCCGTTTGTGCTTTATTCAAGATGGCCTGTCAGGGACTGGCGAAGGGCGAAACTGTCCACAGTCTGAAAGCGGAGTCTGAGTCTTTGAAAGCCAAACTGGAGGAGGAGAGAGCCAAACTACACGACGTCGAGCGTGAGTAAAACCCTCAGCGGCTGTGTGTCAAACCCCAGCGAGCTGCCTAGATAGATTGCATTCGTGGACATCACTGCTAATGCGCGAGATGACAAAATAGCCTGTTTTCGGTTTGAATTGCAGCAAACACGAACTAAATGTAGGAGAAATATGCTTTGGTTATCTACCGCTAACGTTTCACATTATGCGTGAAATCAAGGAGACGTTTAAATGTTTAATGTAATGTTTTGAGGCCTAGTATGTTTTGGTCAAGATTTACATTTAATTTTAATCTTATGATATTGTTTAGCCTGCGATTTAGGCGTAATATAACTGTATATTTTATTAAAAGTTATATTTTGCCATCAAAAAATTAAATGGATGGTAATTTTCTTGGAAATTTCTCATTTATATAAGGTTTAGATTATGTGTTAGGTTTATTATTATTACTTTATTGTTGTATCAAGTTTTTTTCATTCATCCATTCATTTTCTTTTCGGCTTAGTCCCTTTATTAATCTGGGGTCGCCACAGCGGTATGAACCGCCAGTTTTTCATTAATATTAATTGCCGGTTTTGTGCTTATTTTGTAATGTTTTGAGTAGATTGTCACAATTTATTTTAGTTTCGCATGCATAGCACCATGTTGATTAACAATTTTATTTAAATGGGAATATTATAATTTAGTTGCTGATTTTTCATGACATTTCTCATTTTCATGTACTGTACTTGAATTGGCAACAAGATGGAATAAAATAAGTAAATATTTTTTTAAATATTTAACTTACTTTCAGTTGTTTCAAGCAGAGCAATGAATAGAAAACAAAAATGGAAAAAATGGAAAACAAACAAATTCTAAATCATAATAATAATGTAACGACAATAGATAAATAAATAATAAATAATGATACATAAAATAAATTAAACAAAAATAGGTTGCATCATACTGGCCCGTTTAAAACCAAAATTATGTTTTATTTGAAAACTAAATTTTAGAAATCCTTATTGCAACAAAAAAGGTTCAATTTGGAGGCAACAACAACAAAAAACAACTCTAAATGGATTATATACCTATTTACATGCACTGGTTTAAATTTTTTCTTTTTGTAATCAAGGTCCAAGTTAAAAAAATACTCACTATTGTTGTCATTTTAAATTAAAAAATAAATACATTCAAGGGATGCAATACACATACTGTATCAGTACAAGTCTGCCTTGCAAATTAAATCTATAACATTGGCACTGTCGTGCTCTGATAGCTAATCTACAGGAACACTTAATATGTAATACTTTGCCCAAGCATGATAACAATTTTCAAGCACAAAGGCTTATAGGTATTCCCCTAGCATATTGGGTGCTATCATACAACAGTTTTATTATGAAGATGCTCTTTGTTGTTGTGATTTTCAGTAATTGCTATGATAAATGTTATTGCATTGCAATTTACAGCTACATGTCTATCTAAAATAATAGTGCTGATCCATTATAACTTATATATAAACTTTCTGAGATGAGATTTTAGGAAAAGTTGTTCCTCTGGTGGTGAGGTGTTTGTCTTTCTGTCTTCAGTGCATCAGGTGGCAGAAAAGATGGAAGCTCTGGGTCAGTTTGTCATGAAGACCCGGAGAACTTTAAAAGGGCATGGAAATAAAGTGCTATGCATGGACTGGTGCCGGGACAAGAGAAGAATTGTCAGCTCCTCTCAGGTAACAGGATGTACTGTCATAACTTCAAAAAATTGCTGTTATTGATAGACCATGATTTTTAAGCTTTCGAAGGGGTAGACTTCAGAAATCACTGTAATTAGTAACACAGATTAAAATTATGTGAACAGCAGCCGGCATATTGTTGCATGTACTTATTATTACTTGTAATGTACACTCAAAAAAAGATTTTGTTGCGTAGTCAAAACACTTATTTAAAATGAGCTTCTTGAGATTCTTTGGGACAACTTAATGGTTTTTTGTTCAATCCACTTAAATTTGTTAACTTACTTGATTTTATGTTGGGACAACATGAACAAATTGTGTGGAACCCTGCATTTTTTACAGTGTAGTGAATGCAATGTTTAGGATGAGGTAAATAAAATGACATTATTATGATTATTATAGTTTATTTGTAAAATATTTTACTATAGGGCGACACGGTGGCTCAGTGGTTAACACTGTCACCTCACAGCAAGAAGGTCACTGGTTCGAGTCCCGGCTGGGCCAGTTGGCATTTCTATGGAGTTTGCATGTTCTCCATGGTTTCTCGGGGTCCTCCGGTTTTCCCCAAAGTCCAAAGACATGCGCGATAGGTGAATTGGATGAACTAATTTGGCCATAGTGTTTGAGTGCGTGTGTGAAGGTGAGAGTGTTTTCCAGTACTGGGTTGCGGCTGGACGGGTATCCTATGCGTTAAACATATGCTAGAATAGTTGGCGGTTCATACCACTGTGGTGACCCCTGATAAATAAGGGACTAAGCCAAAAGAAAATGACTGAATGAATATTTTACAATAGTCTTGTAATGATTCGTCACACAGATTGGGATCCATCTTGCAGGCTTTTATTCGAAGAGTAGTCAGAAAGGCGGTGGTCAGTGATCGGCATACACAATCAGGCAGGGTAAACAGAATCGTGGTCAATAACAGGCAAATGGTCAGGGCTGGCAGCAAAGAATCGTAGTCGGTAGGAAGGCAGGGTCACAACAGGAAAACCAAAACAAGAAATTATCGCTCGGAATTGTCAACGGGATGCAAACAAGACTTCGCAAAGAGCGGCACAAACAGTCTGCTTAAATAGATGGCGGAGTGATTTCAGCTGGACCAGTAATCATGGCAGATACGGGGTGGATGGGCAATGTAGTGAAGAGTGAGACGGTTAATAATGAGGTGAGGGTGCCCTCTGCTGGTCAGAGGAGGGAATCACGGAGTTTGTCTCTGTGACAAGTCTCATTCATTCATTCATTCATTCATTCATTCATTCATTCATTTTCTTTTCGGCTTAATCCCTTTATATTAATCCGGGGTCCCCACAGCGGAATGAACTGCCAACTTATCCAGCACGTTTTTTTATGCAAGGGAATGCGCTTCCAGCCGCAACCCATCTCTGGGAAACATCCACACACACTCATTCACACTACGGACAATTTAGCCTACCCAATTCACCTGTACTACATGTCTTTGGACTGTGGGGGAAACCGGAGCACCCGGAGGAAACCCACCTGAACGCAGGGAGAACATGCAAACTCCACACAGAAAAGCCAACTGATCCAGCCGAGGCTCGAACCAGCGACCTTCTTGCTGTGAGGCGACAGCACTACCTACTGCACCACTGCGTCGCCCCTTTACTATAGTCTAAATAGATAAAATAATGACTTTTTTGCATAACACACTGACATTCAGCTACAGAACAGCTATTTTTGCTATTCATTATACACTCAAAAAATTATGTTTGCTGTTTGTTCAAATAACTTATTTAAAAACAGCTGAAACAACACAATTCTTGAGGTTTTTTGGGGGTCAACGTAATTGTTTTATGTTCAATCCACTTAAATTGGTAAAAACCGATGAGTTAACTTAATTTGTTCATGTTGTCGCAACACAAATCAAATGTGTGGAACCCAGCATTTTTTACAGTGTACACTCAAAAAATGACTTTTGCTGCTTGTTCAAACTACTTATTCAAAGTAAGTTGAAACAACACTCAACTCTTATTTTTTTGACACAACTTAATTGTTTTGTGTTCAATCCACTTAAATTTGTAAAAACAATTAAGTTAACTTAATCAATTTCTATTGTGACAACATGAATGAATTGTGTGGAACCAAGCATTTCTTACAATGTAGCCATTTATTTCTTATGTCACAGAAAAGGAATAAAGGAATAGTTCACCCAAAAATGAAAATTCTGTCAACTCATCCTTCACCTGTTTAAAAGCTACTTGACTTTCTTTCTTCTGCTGAACACAGAAGAAGATATTTTGAAGAAAGCTGGAAACCTGTATCCTGCATAGTATTTGTTTTTCCTACTATGCAAGTAAATGGTTACAAAAAAGAAACTCACAAAGGTTTGAAACCACATGAGGATGAGAAATTAGGGTCACACTTTATTTTGACGGTCCGTTTGTTGAATTTAAGTTACATTGCAACTAATTATCATTAGATTATAAGTAGACTGTTAGGTTGGGGTTAGGGTTGGGGTTGGGGTTGGGGTTAGGGTTAGTGTAAGTTGACATGTAATTGCAAAGTTTCTTATAGTCAGTTAAATGTCTGTTGAAGGACTGTTAAACGTCAGTGTCAACAGATATTAAGCAGACAGTCTACTAATACTCAAATGGACCATCAAAATAAAGTGTTACCGAAATTAGTGAGTGCTTTTTTATTTTTTTGGGTGAACTATTGATTTAAGATCGTCAGTAAACATCATCAATCATTATTTTACAGATTTAACAGACAAACTAAGAAGTTAAGGAATGTCTCATTTTTAAGTTACAAGCTGTTCACTCATTGGAAACCAAAAATGTGATTAATGCATACAAATTCTTACATAAAGCGTGCATTTAACATGCTTGTTTAACATTTTTCTAGGAAAATGTGATAAGCTATTGTAGATTCATCTAGTCTATTTTATTATGTTTTGAAAAGTTATTACTGAAATGTTGAATCTCTCCTATAGGATGGAAAAGTCATTGTGTGGGATGCATACACAACCAATAAGGTAAATCTGTCTATCTGTGTCACACAGTCTTCTAGGAAGATGTTTTGCAGTGCTGCAGCTTTTGGACATTATAATCTGCATGTTTTATAGTTGTAAAGCACTCTAATGGAAACCCAGGGTATTAGTACCAAACTAATCCACCAGCCACATAAAAACACACATTAACACATCAGCCATGCAGAATGTTGTTTTTGTGTGTGTACAAGTCCATTTAAGTACATATATGTGAATGTGTGTACGTGTTTGAGCAGGGTAAATGAGTGTAATACATATTTGTAATTTTTGTATGTGTTTTGTTGAAAACAAAAAGACAGAATTTGAATTTTAGACATTATTTAGGCTTGTTTATACCTAAAATGTAGTCCACTTAGATATTTTGCAACTCAGATTCTGTCATGAAGTAATGTTTATCTTAAGTAACAGATCAAGGAAATAAAGTTTTTTTCAGGGTGTCCACGGGGTCTTAAAAAGTCTTAATGTCTTACATTTGAAAAATAAAATTTTAGTCTTTACAAATTCAATAAAATGTAGTGTTGTAGGTCTTAAATCATTTTAAACAGGTCTTAATTTTCCTATGTGCAAGTAAAGCTACCCAATCGGGCCAATAACCAATAATCCATCTCGAAACTTTTTTCAATATCGTTTTTTTTTTTTTTTTTGCAGAGAGATTCAAAAACAGCTGTGAGACATTTTTTACCGCAAATTCTCAAAATGAAATTCCCTAATCAGGGAAAGAAAATCAAAGCAACACATCCCTTTACATTTATCCATTAATACAGAACTTATTACAGAAGTAACCGAGCCATTAGAAAAAAAAATCCTTAGTGTTTATCCCTGTATAAGTCTAAAATTTCATCCATAATGGTCTTAAAAGGTTTTAAAAAGTCTTAAATTTGACTTGAAGAAACCTGCAGAAACCCTGATTTTTTATATTATGTTTTTACTTCTGGAGAAAGATTTATTTTTCAGTTTGGCTGGAGTAAAAGCAGTTTTTAAATTGTTGTAAAGAATTTTTAAGATCAATATTATTAGCCCCTTTAAGATTTTTAAAAATTTGTTTACAGAGCAAACCGCTGTTGTCCAATGACTTGCCTAATTATCCTAACTTGCCAAGATTACCTAATTAACCTACTTAATCCTTTATTGCACTTTAAGATGAATATTATAACATTTTAAAGTAACTAGTAAAATATTATGTACTGTCATCATGACAAAGACAAAATAATTTAGTTATTAGAATTTAGTTGTTATAACTATTATGCTTTAAAATGTGGTAAAAATAAATGTCAGGGTATATAAATATAAAAAGATACCCTGGTGTGTGAATAATTTCGGGCTTGACTGTATATATAAATTATCATAAATATGATATTTTGAATTATATATGTCTGTTTAAACCTTAAAAGTGAACCAGTAATTCATTCATTCATTCATTTTCTTGTCGGCTTTGTCCCTTGTGGGGTCGCCACAGCGGAATGAACCGCCAACTTATCCAGCACGATTTTACGCAGCGGATGCCCTTCCAGCCGCAACCCATCTCTGGGAACTTCCACACACACATTCACACTCATACACTATGGACAATTTAGCTTACCCAATTCACCTGTACTGCATGTCTTTGGACTGTGGGGGAAACCGGAGCACCCGGAGGAAACCCACGCGAACCCAGGGAGAACATGCAAACTCCACACAGAAACGCCAACTGACCCAGCCCAGCCGAGGTTCGAACCTGCGACCCAGCGACGTTCTTGCTGTGAGGCAACAGCACTACCTACTGCGCCACTGGGTTGCCTGAACCAGTAATATAAAGTATTAAAAAGTTGCTCTAAAAGAAACATTGGTATCACTTTATCTTGATGGTACCTTTAACACAATTTGTTGAATTTAAGTTACATTGCATCTACATGCCGACTAATTCTCATTAAATATAAGTAGACTGTTAGGTTGCGGTTAGGATTAGGGTTAGTGTAAGGTGACATGTAATTGCAAAGTTACTGATAGTCAGTTAAATGTCTGTTGAAGGAGCAGTATCAGCATATATTAAGCAGACAGTCTTCTAATACTCAAATGAGAATTAATTGGCATGTAGTTGCAATGCAACTTTTAGTCAACAAAATGTGCAATAGGGACCATCAAAATAAAGTCTTGCTAAAACATTATCCTTTTAATGCTTAATTATAGACCTTATGGGCCCTATCATACACCCGGCGCAATGCGGCGCAAGACGCGACACAATTGTTGTTTGCTAGTTTTAGCTCGACGCAAGAGTCATTTTGATGTTTTGCACCACGCTGTTTAAATAGCAAATGCATTTGCGCTCATATGTGCGCCCATAGGCTTTCTGGTCTAAAAAAGGAGGTGTGTTGAGGTGCATTGCTGGCACGTTGCTATTTTGAAAAACTAGAATAGACTGTTTAATAGATCAGGTCGATCAGGAATAGACTGTAGAATAGATCAATAGGTCTAAATTCCAGCGCAGCGCACGTTAGTTGTGCGCCTCGCTTAAACATTGCTTGATACACACAGGATGTACAGCAATACGCAAATATCTTTACAAATAAAAAATAATTAAAGGATTAAAATATTACAAAAATTATTACTTTCTAGCATACATTAATATAAAAACCACTGCCTTCATGCCTTCATCATCTCGGGGGGCTTTCCCAGTTTATTAATGACAAATTGCTTTTGTATAATGTTATTATTATTAGCAGTATTATTTATTATATGCATATTTATATTTGTTTTATTAAAAACAAGCTAAGATTTGCCCATCTATCAGCTTTTAGACCATATGGGGCATAGCATGTGTATTTGGATATAACTTTTTTGACCACACTTCGTTATTATTGTTCATTTATTCGTTTGCTGGAAATTAGAATAATATATTCTAATATATGTTTGTTATGTTATAGAATAACATAACAAACAAAATTAATTATGTATAGCCTAATGGATGTCTGTGCGTACAACACGTTTCCTTATCCACGAGAGTAAAAGTGAAAGTAAAGAATGAGGAGGCTCATCTCTCATTCTTGCGCTGCAGATGGTCTGTTTAACTGTTTTCTCGCTAGAGAAACGCTCAGTATTTCCATTTACAAAGTCCGCCATGTAAATAGAAAATGCGCTATGGCGCGACGCAGCTGACTTTTAAAGGGAATGGGAGATGAGACTCTGATTGGTTTATTTTCAAAACACACCTATAACTCAGTAAGAGAATAAGCAGCGCAGAGCGGAATTTTCCGTCCTTAAAATAGCAATAGTGGATTCTGACACGCCCTTAATGCTTTTGCTCCCTGCGCTTTGGACTTTGCGCCTAGATCATTAAAATAGGGCCCTATAACTTTGACATTGTGAGGTTTAAAAAAACACAAATTGCTGCAAGTGTGTGTTAGTTGTAAATAATTATAATAAGTAAATAAAAATCACAGGGATAGTTCACTCAAAAATAAAAATTCAGCCATCACTTATTTCAAACATGTTTGTTTTCTTCTTTTGAACACAAAACAAGAAATTATAAAGAATGAAGAAAAACTGTAATAGGAAAGGGACTACAAAACATTACTAAAATGAAGTCTGTTTTGTTCTGACTTCCTTTGGAATATATTGTTTTGTGTTCAACAGAAGAAAGAAATTCATAAAAGTTTATAACCTCTTGAGTGTGACTAAATGGTGAGGAAAGTTTAATTTTTGGGTGAACTGTCTCTTTAAATAATTTTATTTGTCAGGTTTTAGTCATGTTTAGTCACAATCTCTGTCTTTCTTATTCTTGATGTTTTGCTCTCAGTCACCATAATTGTTAATAACTGTTCATACAGTATTTGCTAAATGATTCTGCCTTGTGAGACTTGTAAAATGTAAATGATTTCTGTCTACAGGAGCATGCGGTCACTATGCCCTGTACCTGGGTCATGGCTTGCGCTTATGCCCCCTCTGGCTGTGCTGTGGCTTGTGGGTAAATATCCTGAGAGGTTTTATCCTGTAGTAACTCAAGGTCAATGCTGGTCTTAAATCTACATACTATGAAAATGGATGATATTGTATGCACTCTACTGTATTTTGTAGGGCTGCACAATATATCGTTTCAGCATCGATATCGCAATGTGTGCACTTGCAATAGTCACATCGCAATGTGGAGTTGGGATTATTATAGTTGATTAGCAATGAAGTATGTACAGTGTTTACATTTTACATTACATTCGATTATTCAATAATAGGGGCAGGACAAAATAGTGATATGTATGAGGTGGCAGTTCTTATAATGGCAGATCGAACATATATGTTGCAATTCCAAGAAATATATGTGCTGTTAATAAAATAATACATCTTATGACTTTTTGATACATTTTTCCCTTTTCATTTACAAATATCCTGATATATTTTGGATAGTTATCTTGTGATATATCCCTGACGTCATGACCTATCGTTATCACGGGCAAAATATCATGATAATATCGTACCGTATTACTGTACCTGAATATCTGTTTACTTATTTCACTTTTATCTTTGCTCTTTCTTATTTATTTATTCTTGAAATTTCTTTAATTCACTCCTCTTTAAGATTATTCTAATCAAAGTTAATGATTTTATTTCAAATAGAGCTATTCTACCGAAACTGTATTCATATCGCAATATAAATCGCAGCAAAATAAAATACGTCAGTTTTTTCTAGCCCTAGTATTTTGTAGGAGCCCAGAGTCTCTGCTCTGAGATTATAATCAAATATATCTTCATATCTAAATATATAGGTAGAGTAAATATATCCTGTTCTATTTTTGCAATGTTGAAATCTCTCTTTGTCTTTTTAATTTAGCGGTTTGGATAATAAATGCTCCGTCTATCCTCTTTCTTTGGATAAAAATGAAAACCTGGCATCTAAGAAGAAATCTGTGGCCATGCACACCAACTATCTGTCTTCCTGCAGCTTCACCAAATCTGACATGCAGGTGAGTGTACGTCTATAGTGTAGTTATGCTTGTGAACATCTAGGTTTTAAAATATAATACAGGGATTGTATGGGTGCTGGAAATCCCTTCAGATCCTTTCAGAAATGTAATGTTTTCAGGGTTTGGAAAGTGCTCAGATCTTGTATAAAATGCTTAACATTGCTTGAAAATGTAGTTGTGTTGCTTTTATAATCATTTGTCTTGCTAAATTGGTTTTAAAAAATATAACCAAATAAAATAATGTTTAATGTAAAAAAAATATTTTTGCTTTTGCATAAAATGAAAACGCTAAACTATAGTATATAGCAGTGGTTCCCAAAGTGGGGGTCGGGACCCCCTGGGGGGTCACAGGACAATGACGAGGGGTCGCTTGGTGATTTACAAAACTCAAATAAATTTGATCAAACTATTAGAATAACCATATTTTATTCATAACCCAATGAAGATAGTTAATAGTTACATTAAAGAAACAACAACAACAAAATAGAAATAAATATCCTCTGCCTTTATTATTTGTTCTTTTAGATTGCGACCCCTGGGCTGTTTAGATTAACCACACAGCCATCGGTCAGCTTCAACAGACTGATTTTATGGGGGCAGGTTACATTGTTTTGACAACCTTTATTGCACAATTAAAATAAGATATTTGAGGTTAATTATAAATGAAATAAATAAATTAAAAACCTCATGGTTATTAGACTGTTGCATTTTTGTGTTGTCAATATGCTCATGGGTATATATGCCTATAGTTGTGTGTTCAACGTTTGTATATTTTAAACTATCTTCGAGAAAACAGGGGGTCGTGAGTCACTGACATTGTTATTTTGGGGGTCGCAGACTGAAAAGTTTGGGACCCCCTGGTATATAGTATAAACTATAGTCTTTTTTTTACCTGGGCTCTTTGGTTGAGCCAAAATGCATGGAGTTTACCGCATCATGAGTGAACAATGCATGAAATTTAAATAAGTATAAATTTACGATGAAAGATGACACATTTTAGATGCGAGTGGATGACATTTAAGAGAGTAAATGAGAATAATTTAGTGTTGGGCTTTTGGCAAACATGCCATCACAATGTTTTATTCCCCACAGAATACTATACTATGGGCCAACTATAGAGTACTATAACAAAAGCATCAGATATAAAGGGATGAAGGACGGCACGGTGGCTCAGTGGTTAGCACTGTTGCCTCACAGCAAGAAGGTTGCTGGTTAATATTTTAATATTATTCTTTACTTTTGGTTTTTATTATTTGTATATTATCATTATTATAGTAATGTTTCTTTTTCTTATTATTCTCATTGTTTTGTTTGCAGCACTTTATTTTTCTACTTTTCTTTCCTTTTACTCTTCTCCTTACTTTTGTTTTTTTTCTTTTTTTTCTCCTTCTATTTCCTTTTCTTCTACTTGCTTTTATTATTATTATTATTATTATTATTATTATTATTATTATTATTATTATTATTATTATTATTATTTATTATCATTATTTGTCCTCTTCCTGATTTCCCAACCTCCCCTCACCTCCTCACTATTATCATTAATAGTATTACTTTAACTTTTGTCACCATTATTATTACTACTATTCTGACCTGTCCTCCCGTTATCTCCTCATTAGTAGAAGTAGTAGTCATTGTAGTAGTAACGATTGTAGTTGTGATTGTTGAAGTAGTAGTTGTAGTAGTTTCTGTAGTAGTAGATGTCGTTGGTATAGTGGTACCAGAAGTAGTAAAGGTGTTGGTGTAGTGGTAGTAGTAGTAGTCGGTGTAGTAGTATCAGAAGTAGTTGATGTTGTCGATGTAGATGTTGTAGTAGCAGTGATTGCTGTAGTAGTAGTAGACGTTGTTGTAGAAGTATCAGTTGTAGTAGATGCTGTAGTAGTATCAGTAGTAGTAGTAGACATTGTAGTAGTAGTAGCAGTGGTTGTGTCTGTAGTAGCAGCAGCAGTAGTAGTTGTAATATTAGTAACTTTCTGTAGTAGTAGTAGTTGGTGTAGTACTTATGATTTATTATTATTGTTGTTGTCAGTTATTATTACTGTTGTCCTTTCTTTTTGCTGTCATTATTACTATCATACATTACTAGCATTGTTGTCAGTCTTAAAAAAAAGAAAAAAAAAAAAAGAAGGTCGCTAGTTCGAGCCCTGGCAGGGTCAGCTGGCGTTTTCCCGTGTTCGGTTGGGTTTCCTCCAGGTGCTCCGGTTTTTCCACAGTCCAAAGACATGCGCTATAAGTGAATTGAATAAGCTAAATTGGCCGTAGCGTATGAATGTGTGAGTGTGTGTGTGTGTGAATGAGAGTGTATGAATGTTTCTCAGTACTGGGTTGTGGCTGGAAGGGCATCCACTGTGTAAAACATATGCTGGAATAGTTAGTGGTTCATTCCACTGTGGCGACCTCTGAAAAAAGAGACTAAGCCGAAGGAAAATGAATGAATAATGTCATGAAGTATACTGTATATGCATGTAAATATGTAATCTGCCACATTCAAATGCACATTTTAGGTTTTAGTCATCCTGCTCTAAAATGGTTTGAAAATTATTTTTCAGAACGCACTCAATGTGTGACAGTCGAAAATCATAATTCGACCTTTCTTAACGTCAACACTGGGGTTCCCCAAGGATCTGTTTTAGCTTCGTTGCTATTTTCTATTTACATTAATGATTTAGGTCATGGAATAGATTCAGCTAAAATACACCTATATGCAGATGACACAATCATATATACAGCGGCACACTCCTTAAACCATGCTGAACAATATTTGCAGAACGCTTTTCAAGTATTACAGTGTACTTTGCAGGATTTAAAATTGGTTTTAAACTCAAAAAAGACTAAATATATGATTTTTAGCCGCAGCCGCACTAAGGTAACAGACCAGACAATTACGTCATTGAACGGTGAACAAATGGAAAGAGTTAGCTCCTACAAATATTTAGGTATTTGGATTGACGAGAGATTAGCCTTTGATACACACATTGATAAGTTATTGAAAAAGCTTAGGCCAAAATTAGGATTCTTATACCGGTCCAAAAATTGTTTTCCCTATCAGGCCCGTAAGAAATTAGTAGAGAGTACATTTCTGTCTGTAATTGATTATGGTGATCATTTATATATGCATGCTGCCATTACTCTACTAAAAAAACTAGATTCGGTTTATCACGCAGCAATACGCTTCGTCACAGGCGCAGACTCACGGACGCATCACTGTATTTTGTATGATTCCTTAGATTGGTTATCCTTATATCAAAGGAGAAAATTACATTCGTACTTATTTATTTTAAAGGCTCTTTTAGGTAAATTACCATCCTATCTTTCTAATTTGTTAACAATCCACATAAATAACCAACACACTAGATCTGGTACCTGTATTCGTTTAACATTCCCAAGGGTATTGTCAGAACTAGGCAAACGTGCTTTTTCCTTTTATGCTCCTAGGGCTTGGAATGACCTGCAAAATCAGCTTAATCTTGATACACTTCCGACTTTTGAGTACTTTTAAACATCTTCTGCACAAATTCTTAAAAAATACTTGTAATTGTTTTTTATGATCCGATCTTTTATGTATGGTGATTTTGTAATTACGTGGTATTTTTTGTGATTTTTATGTGAAACTTTATGTGCTGCCGGCCATCTTGACCAGGTCTTACTGGAAGAAGAGACAGTGCTGTCTCAATGTGATCTCCTGGCTAAATAAAGGAAATAATAATAATAATAATAATAACAGTTCCATTTGAGAAACCTGGCCATTCATGTGTTAATCGCTCTTTTAAAGCAAAGGTTTAACATTTTTATAGATAGAATTAGAGATTTGTTTAATCATTCATTTTCTTTTCGGCTTAGTCCCTTTATTAATCCGGGGTCACCACAGCAGAATGAACCGCCAACTTATCCAGCATATGTTTTACACAGCGGATTCCCCTCTACCCGCAACCTAGCACTGGGAAACACCCATACATTCTTTCATTCACACCCACACATACACTACGGCCAGTTTACTTTATTCAGTTCACCTACAGCACATGTCTTTGGACTGTTGGGGGAAGCCAAAGCACCTGGAGGAAACCCACGCGAACACGAGGGAGAACATGCAAGCTCCCCACAGAAATGCTAACTGACTCAGCCGGGGCTCGAACCAGCGACCTTAATGCTGTGAGGTGACAGCTCTACCCACTGCGCCACCGTGTCACCCCGAGATTTGTTTAATCATACATATTTTTAAAATGTAATAAATTTATTCCACTAAACATGTTTTATTAAAGAAGTTAAGGAACATGAGCATGGTCAATAAATGCTAAACTTGGCTGTTTTTCCAAGTGTGTACAGTACAGTGTGGTGTGTTTTGTGCGGAAATTTTAAAATTGTATGAATTCACAATGTATTAATTTAGCTTTAATCTGTGGGTCTGTGGCAATTGAGTCTTTACCAATCAGCTGATATTCATGTAAAACACACACATTTCTCAAAGCAAATATGGCAGCCAAGGGCATAGCAACCTGGGGGGACAGGGGGGATACACCCCACTCACTTTAAGAGACAGACCATTGAGAAACAGGTGATTAATAACTATAAGAGTGTAAATTTTTGGATCTCATACAGCTGTCCCCTCCACTTTTAAAATGTCCGCTGTAGGGATTATTTACAGTTTTAACCCAAAGAATGACCAGTCTGTCAGATGAATAAGAGCCGGAGTCAGAGATTCAAATAAATAAATAAAGTTTACTGAAGATAGTTTGCAGTTTCGTCAGCAGAGGCCAGCTTCAACACTCGCAACGAGTTCCTAGGCCGCTCTGACTTAAGGCTGATTTATACTTCGGCGTCAAGCACACGCGTATGCGACGTCGCAGCCTACGCGTGGACGCATAGCCCCTCGCCGTGGCCGTCGGCGATGTTGACGCGCACCTCTCAAAAAATGTAACGCGTCCGCGTATCGCAAGCTCTGTGATTGTCGGCTTGGTAGCACTGACGAGTGCAGCGAGTGTTTACAAGTGTGGAGTCCCGTGAAGGAGCTCCAGATGGAGACTGTTGTTTTGTGTAAGGTAATTAAAGCCTGGTTTATACTTCTGCGTCAAGTGATCGGCGTGATCCACGGCGCAAGCCTCGCACGTAGCCGTGCATTTATACTTCTGCGCCGTTTCTTTTTTCCTGCAATACACTTCCGAAACGCTAGCTGGCAGTAGGTGTTTATGTTTCTGTGTCGAGTTTCTTCGCTGGTGTTTTGTGTTTTCTGAACACTTCCTTAATGTACAAGTGGCTCAAATTCGCTCATTTTGAGGCGGGAACCGGCGGACGTGCAACAACTTTAATCATAATAACCTTACACAAAACAACAGTCTCCATCCGGAGCTCATTCACGGGACTCCACACTTGTAAACACTCGCTGCATCGGACGCGCGGCTCTCACCTCTGCCCACACTCGTCAGCGCTACCAAGCCGACCAATCACAGAGCTTGCGCTACGCGTTACATTTTTTGAGAGGTGCGCGTCAACGTCGTCGACTGCCACGGCGAGGGGCTATACGTCCACGCATAGGCTGCACCGTAGCATACGCGTGCGCTTGACCCAGAAGTATAAATCAGCCTTTACAGTACAACAATGCAGCAATTATACTCTTTACACCAGAAAAGGTGGGCTCCAGGTAAACAGTTTTCATTGGTTACAGCAGAAATAGACCATTTTAAATGTGTACGTCAAGGAAGGATTGTATCTAACTCCAGATATGGATGGCCTAAATGTGTACGTCAATGAAATGTACGTCTTGGGGGTCAGGCCGACCCTAAACTATTAAGAGCTGATCTCCGACCTGTAAAAAGCTGAACAATGGAGGCATATATAAACGCAAGAGACAATCTGTTAAGGCAACTCTAGGTTGTTTCTTGTACTTTCAGCGGACTTATCAAACTAGTTCAAACCTGGTTTAATCAACATTCGGCTACAATATCCTCACTACACACAAAGTCTATCTAGCATAAAAAGGAATTACTTTAACAATAACTAACAATAAAAATAGTTACTGTAGACAATATCATGACAATAAAAACAGTTGTTCCGCCCTCATCAGCATCCGTAAGTCCGCTCAAAAGACAGAGAGGGAAAGAGAGAGAGGTCTCCATGACCTATGACATGGTTTGTGTGTCTCCTGGAAACAAAGTTAAAATAGACAGACAAAGAGAGGAGCAAGGACACTGAACATTCTTACATAAAGCAGTGTGTTAACTTATTCATTAGTTAAAATCAATTCAAAGTTAAATACTCATTCAAATAATCAATTAATTATATTTAATAAAAATAATGAGAAACAGGATGATGAGGAAAGGATAAACGTTGATCCATGCTGAGACGAACTGGAAGGTAGAAATCCGAATCTTTCACCGCTATGCCCCTGATCACAGCAACCCCCTGCCCTGAAATCCCCCTCATGAGATTTATGACTTTTTAAAATGACCTTGACATGCATCATTTCAACCAGCATTAGTATTGCCTTTTTTGTCTTATGTACTGTATATTTGACTGCTCTGTGAGCATCATTACGGGAAAAGTCCTTCTACAAATATTGACTACACTTTCCTGTTGGGTTTGCATTTTGTCATGAGTGTGTTCCGAGGAAAATGTTGGGGTTTCTCTCTCTCTCTGTGCTGTCACAGATCACGGATCGTTCCTCTTTCTTAGTTTATGTTTCGGTCCATGACAATAAAGATGAAAAAAAGCAGAAGTGAAAGATTTTGTTACGTCAAGGCAAGGGGATTCAACAAATCTATTAATAAAAAAGTGAAAGTTTTCTGACTTCCAGTTGTCATGATATTTGAGGGGATTCCACTACAAAACTGATAAGGAGAATTTGACCTAAAATGGAAGATTTTGTTTAGTTTATCTTAAAATAAATTAATAAGTATATAGGTTAATAGATATGTAAATCAATCAATATCTAAAGGCTGAACTATGTTCTTTAGGTCAGATACAAAAACTGTTTCATGTTTTTTGGCACAATAAAATAGTTGTACAAATCTACACTAGAGGGTGCTATTTCTTTCCCTTACACTATCAGTTCAAGAAAACGTTCAAATGTTCCGCATTAGTGTGATGTCTAGTACATAAACCAAGCAATTGATTAGCTTAGGACATTTAATGCAGTAAACACAGTGATTTATGTTTATTATTATTTTTTAAAGGAGTCATAAACTTCCTTTTTTATGATGTACAACTTAAGTAATAGGCAATTTTCTTGTCCTGTTTTGACCCCGCTTTTTCAACACATCATTTGAATATGGCAGATTGTAGACTCGGAAGTAACACCCTCTGGCCACTGATATGATTGGCCAACACTTTTGCATGGTTAAACTTGCATCACTTTGCAAAGATTAAGTTCCAATATTTAACAGGACAGCTAGCGTGCCCTCCAGTGTAAACTTGTGCATGTGTGTTTGAGAGCCTACTGTACATCCTAGATAATGTATGAAAGCAGCTGCGATTTAGGTTAAAAGCACATAAATACTCAGTACATCTCAAACAATCTGGAATAACAGACAAACAAGGCTGACCATTTAATAAAAACAGTGCATCATTACTGCAGGATTCAATGTTAAACTTGATGATTCAACTTAAAATCCATCGAATTGTACCTGAAGTGAAGAAGTTCACCAACAAGTGGACTTAAAAATGAAATGAGCAAACGCACACACAGGGAGAACATGCAAACTCCACACAGAAATGCCAACTGACCCACCCGGGGCTAACCACTGAGCCATCGTGTCACCACTATATTATATTATATGTCAAAATAACGCAGGAATCTTGATTTCTCAGTTCATGACCCCTGCAGTTTGTTCATGTGTGTGTTTCAGATTCTGACATCTAGTGGTGATGGGACATGTGCATTATGGGATGTCGAGAGTGGGCAGTTGCTGCAGAGTTTCCATGGTCACTCGGCTGATGTTCTCTCTCTTGACCTCGCACCCTCTGAGACGGGAAGCACCTTTGTGTCAGGGGTCAGTAAACACCGTCTACACACTAATTCACCTGTTTTACACACACATCCCACCTCACTATAACACATCACTCTATCAATACGACTGAAAGCGAGCTGAAATATCTGCTAAATTTCAGTTTGGACATGTGAAAGAAAGCACTGGATATTTTTACATATCAAATTTATACAAAATATATAGTTGGCGGTTCATTCCGCTGTGGCGACCTCTTGAAATAGAGACTAAGCTGAAGGAAAATGAATGAATGAATTATTTTACAAATTACAAGTCATGAGTATTCATTTACATGTTAGGATGTTGAATTCAGAATGTCAGAATTGGTTTTGTGCAGCTATTTTTAGGCCAGGAGTCTCCTGAGATTCATCCTGTTGTGTGTGGGTGTTGTTCTGCTGGTCTCTGAAGTGCTATGTGTGTGTGTTTCAGGGATGTGATAAGAAGGCTAATGTGTGGGACATGCGTTCGGGACAGAATGTTCAGTCATTTGAGACTCATGATTCTGACATCAACAGTGTGAAGTGAGTAAAATACAGCCTGGCACATTCTCATGTGTAGTTTTTAACGGTACTTTTACACCAAAGTTCAATGTGGCCCATGAATGTGACATTGAATCGTATATTTTCAATTCTGATCAGGGTCACTTTATCATGTGTAAGTAAATCAGAGAGACATCAGATGTTCTCAGTACATCTACTGTACTGTATTTTCAAAAACATCTATTACCTACTAACATTTCTGCACTGTTCAGCATAGAGATGCGCGGATCAGCTCAAATGTCACCCGAATCCGCTCCATTATTCTAATCATCCACCCGCCACCCGCCCGCACATATTATTTTATCTGATATATATATCCGCACCCGACCCGCACCCGATCGCCACTTTAATAATTCTAATTCTTTGTTTTAAGCATGATAGGTGTAACTTTCTCCACAATGTCCGGCGGCAGAGTAACAGCTCGTTAATTCATGCTCGAGCAAATGATGAGACGGACAAAAGTACTCGATGCATGCCCTTCTTTTACTTATTTCAGTGTTTTCAGGTTCACAGTGCAAAACAGCTCCCGGGTGGAATTACTGAAGTAAACACAAAACAAAACCGGATAAAACTTTCTCCCTCTAATTCACCGCACGCACAGCACACAGCGAGAGCTCACATCACACAGCATGCGTGTCGAACTACACTACCCACAATGCCCCTCGCTATGGACTACAACTCCCGTAAAGCGGCCACACTATTTCCCCTCTCCTGCAACTTAGGTCACAGTGGATCGTTCGTTATTAACAGCAGATTCAGCTTTTACAAATACAGGAAAAAGAGAACAAAAACGGCGTCCCTTCAGCCTAAACAGCAGCTATGTTGTGTGTACTTGGCCCTTTTCTTAACACTGTGCAAAAACAGAATAGCATCTATTGTGCCTGGATTCGGGCAATTCCGCCTCGCCTCCAAAACACGGCTGGCTGCACTAAATGAGCGTTCGCGCGAACCGCTTGTTGCAGGAATGCACAAGCTTCTCCTTGCAAGGCGCTGCAGTCGTGTAAATAAGCGATCTTGTTTCTTCCAGAACGATAGCAGATTTCACTGATGACTCCTCTAACTGAAGTTAGCACAGTACTCTTGCACTTCATACATTATTTTGGGCGTCTCTCATCTTCACATTCTGCGAAGTCCACTCTCTGCTTTTTTGCTGGTCAACTGCTATGACCCGCTACATCCACCCGCGACCCACCCGTATTTTTTATTACCCAACCCGCCTGACATGCGGATTATCCGCAGCGCCCGCGGATTTACTCGCCATCCGCGCATCACTAGTTCAGCAAGTTCTTAAAGTCAGCGTGAATCAAAATTTACCATGTGTGTTTAGCTAGCTCACATTTTTATTTTTAAGGTGAATAATTAATCAGATCAAGTTAAACCAGTGAAAAAAAATGTGTTTGTTTTGGTAATCTTCAAAAAAAATGTATGACAATTTGCTTCCATGTTTAGAGTGGCGACCCTTTTGCTTTCCCAACCCATGCCCCTCTTACCATTAGTTTGCTATGAGGAAATGAAATGCAAAAAGAAAGCCTTGCCCCCTACGCAATATTCTGTTTCAGTTGGAAGTACATCATTGTGCTAAAATTGAAGTCTCAGCAACTTCCGGTCACACAGAGGAGTAGGTGTAGAGTAGGTGTACGTAGATTGCTTGGCGACCATCAACCGTTTTCTCAGAGAATGACAAGCTGATAAAACATTGCTGCAACTCTTATACAAGTTTTATTTATGGAGAAAATTTAAAAGTGCTGCAGTGTTTGGGTGCTCTGTGTTTGTCTGATATGATTAGTCTATTCCATACAAAGTATGAAGCTGATCCGTCAGTTCTTGTCACGTGACTCAAGGTGCGCTCGTGGCATTCTGAAAAGTTATTAAGATGCTTTCAACTTGGGGGTGCCTGGAAGGCACGAGTGCGTCGCTCCCAATATGCAAGCTCAAGCCTAACAAACTTGTGCGTGGAAAAGACGCAATATGTGAACGGCCCCTAAGTTGATCTTCTTCTTCAACAGACATGCTGGATTCACCTGATTTGTTGACAATCTGATTGCTTGGCAGTTCGTGGGTGCTTCACTGGACCTTTTCCTTATCTCAAAGAAACTTTCCAAAGACATCTGTTTCTTACTCATTTTGCTAGCTTGTGGGTTAAATTTTGTTGCTCAGGTGTAAGATGTAACCGAGAAAATACAGTCATTTTTCAAAATCAAAGTTTTTTCAAAATAAAAGATCGTTCAGACACAGATTGATCCATGGACCGGTACCAGTCTGCGGCCCGGGGCTTGGGGACCACTCTTCTATATCACCTAAAAAGCAAACGGGAATTCTGGTATCAGCACATTTTAAAATTTTAAGTACCGATTGGTCTCAAAGTCGACGCAGTAGCACAGTAGGTAGTGCTGTCGCCTCACAGCAAGAAGGCCGCTGGTTCGAGCCCCAGCTGGGTCAGTTGGTGTGTCTGTGTGGAGTTTGCATGTTCTCCCTGCGTTCGCGTGAGTTTCCTCTGGGTGCTTCGGTTTCCCCCACAGTCCAAAGACATGCGGTACAGGTGAATTGTGTAGGCTAAATTGTCCGTAGTGTATGAGTGTGAATGAGTGTGTATGGATGTTTCCCAGAGATGGGTTGCAGCTGGAAGGGCATCCGCTGCGTAAAACGTGTGCTGGATAAGTTGGCGGTTCATTCTGCTGTGGCGACCCCGGATTAATAAAGGGACTAAGCCGAAAAGTAAATGAATGAATGGTCCCGAACTTAAAAAACAAACAACAGTATCAGTTAGCATGATGATTAGCAAAGTTTCCATTTAATGATGTGAATTAGTCTTATGCGCAAAACTGGAATATAGCATAAAAAACTTGTGAATAAAACACTGTTTTGTGCAAATAAAACAGAAGCTTCCATCCAATAATGACCAAGAAACATTTATTTTTATTAACAATATTTCCTTACTCCACAAAATAAATATATATATTTATAAATATAACTATATTTTGGTTAAAAACATAATAAGTTTTAACAAATAAAAAAAGGGCGGCACGGAGGCTCAGTGGTTAGCACTGTCGCCTCACTGCAAGAAGGCCGCTGGTTTGAGTCCCGGCTGGGCTAGTATACACATATATATATATATATATATATA
This sequence comes from Danio kyathit, assembly GCA_903798195.1. Lineage (NCBI taxonomy): Eukaryota > Metazoa > Chordata > Actinopteri > Cypriniformes > Danionidae > Danio > Danio kyathit. The sequence continues at coordinate 50,273,425 of LR812536.1, forward strand.
TATATATATATATATATATATATATATATATATATATATATATTTAGTGATGCGCGGATGTCGGTTATATCCGCGGGCGCTACGGATAATCCGCGGGTCAGGCGGGTTGGGTAATAAAAAAATACATTATGATTAATTGCGGATCGGTTGCGGTTGGATGTAGCGGGACATGGCAGTGGACCAGTGACAAAGCAGAGAGTGGGCTTTGCAGAATGGGAAGATGAGACGCTCAAAATAATGGATGAAGTGCAAGAGTAGCCTACTGTTCAAAGTTTCAGTTAGACGAGTCATCAGAGGAAAATCTGCTATCGTTCTGGGAGAAACAAGATGGCTTATTTCCACAACTGCAGCGCCTTGCGAGGAGAATCTTGTTCATTCCTACAACAAGCGGTGCAAGCAAATACTCATTCAGTGCAGCTGGCTGCGTTTTGGAGCCGAGGTGGAATCGCCCGAATCCAGGCACAATAGATGCTATTCTGTTTTTGCACAGTGCGAAGAAAAAGGCCAAGTAAACACAACATAGCTGCCGTTTAGGCTGAAGTGGCAACCTTTTTGTTATCTTGTTTCTGTATCTGTAAAAGCTAAAATGTCTTATTTTTACTTTCTGTATCTATTTGAAAATGAAGAAAATATTGTCTAAATACAAACTTTTGTTTTTATAAAAAATGTTCATTTAAAAACGTTTACGATTATCCTATTATTTTACTATCAGAGATGCGCAGATTTGAATCTGCTGTTAATATCCATAGTGACCTATCATCATGCCTTAAACAAAAAATTAAATTATTAAAGTGACAATCGGGTGCGGATACATATATCAGATAAAACTATGTGCGGGCGGGTGGCGGGTGAATGATTAGTATGAAGATTAGTCATTTCAGCTGATCCGCGCATCTCTAATATTTATATATATTTACATCATTAAATGTAAACTTAGCTAATTATCATGCTAACTGCTGCTTTTGTTGTCTTTTAGCTTCATGACAATTATTAATACTAGAGATGTCAAAAGTACCAACTTCAGTACCAATAGCTACTTAAAATTTAAATATGTGCTGATTCCAGATTTATTTATTTATTTATTATAATTTTTTTACTTTTACTTTTTACTATGCAGATTTGTATAGTATAGGGCTTTTCCTGTTTTTATACAAAAGTAAACAAGAAGCATTACTGGGAAATCTCAGTCCATTGTGAACATCCACCCACTGGCACTAGTTATATGCTCTCTCTGCTATTGTAACGGCTTCCATTTGTCTAGGAAAAATTTCCACTAGATGTTGCATCATGTCTGTAGGGATTCAGTTCCACTCAGAGCATCAGCGAGGTCAGGAACTGATGTTAGAGGATGAGTTTTCCCTCGCAGCTGCCTTTTCAGTTCATACAGAAGGTGTTCATCTGAGGTTACATCTAGGTTCTGTGTAGGTCACTTTTTCCACAACAGATACAGTAAAACATTTCGGGTAGCACTGTACATTAAGGTTGAATTTGTTAACATTAGTTTGCTACAATAACAACAAACAAAGCTAAATGCCTAATCTCTAATACACAAAATGCTGAAGATTTTAGTGTTAATTTCAGCATTTTAAATTTTCAGCATTATTTTAATCAAATGTCTATTTTGAACTGAGCTATTATGAGCTGTTGTTTTAAAACTTAACATTGATAAAATGTATTAGATCTGTATTGTACTATTGTTCAGTTGATAAAAATAAAATGTACATTCAATTAGATAAAATATCGATAAAAACAAACGTTGAAAGAAATATTTATTCTATCTAAGCTAAAATCTTAAATAAAAATGAACGAAACAGTTATCAAAAATTGTATTTATATATTTTCTTACAATTTTAATAACAGTACACCCACATAACACCTAATCCAAAAATATATGATATAAAAAATATGTATAATATTAATTAAATGTACTTATCATTATTATTGTGCAGTAGAACCTTATTGTAGAGTTTTACATAAATTATTAATATTCTTTTTCATAGTCAGCAGGGTCTCAGTGTCATGCTAGAACACCAAATGGCCCTACCCTCCTAGGGCTTGAGTGTCCACATACGTGGACAGCACATTTTAGCTCTTAAGTGGTTTTATATTTTGTTACAGACATACAGTATCATCCTGCAACTGTTTTGCAGCATATGAAGTGTCCCAAACCCTATTTTTAACTGTCCAAAATGGGAAAAAGATGTTGTTTTTACTCTCTGATAGTCAAAGCAAGTTAAAAAAAATTATGTTATATAAGCATTAAAACACATTCAGGAAAAAGTGTTTTGTGTAAATTCGGGCCACGAGTCCACATATATGGATATCATTTTTCTCTAAAAGCACATTATATCAAAAGATGATACTTAGATTTTTATTCTAATTATGTTCCAATCAGCCCAAATAGCAAAGAGAAATAAAAAATGCATGTAAAAAACACCTTGGTCCTTAAGAGGATACTTTTTGCATTTTGTGCCTTACCAGCAGGAACAGATCCAATAGAAGTCCAATAACGACATCAAAATTATGTTGATATTTGGTTGATTTTGGGTTGTGTTGGAAAGTGACCAAAATCTGACATCTGTTTGATGTCATTGTGGTAATGTCCACACAGCGTCAAGGTGTAACTTGAATAGACGTTGACATTTGGTTGATTTTAAGTTGATTTTAGGTTGGACATTGGACATTGACGTCAGTCTGACATTGGGTTCTGATGTCAACCTGATTTTCATTTCCAAACAAAACTCAACATCCCCACGACATTGGGCTACAACATCAATATGACGTCATGTTGACGTCCTGTGCCTGCAGGGTATATATGCTTGAACTGATGCATTTTTAGCAACATTTAAAGCTGAAATATCCAAACCTGTTTATTAAGAAAGTTGAAATTATGAATAGTGAATGTCATGTCTGTGTCCCAATTCAGAGGCTGCGAAGCATGCAAAGGTCAGATCGCATATTATTAATGGGAAGATTTCTCTTGTTGCTTAGCAACTGCCACAGCTGTCATTGATGAGCAGCAGTAATGTTTGTAACAGATTTTTTAGTTTTACAGTCCAAAAAACAGGGCTCGCAACAGGTCTAAAAATGTTCACCTTGGTCCATTCACACCTTTATCCGCTTTATCAGAGCTGATAAAGAGTTCTGTTCAGTTCTGTTCCACCCACCGCATGGTAGCAACTAGCATTTTGGCATGTTGATGTAGTCAAGACGATCTGGTAAATTTCTTGAAGACCCTTTGAGGGTCGTTGCTGCCAGACAGTCTAGTCTTGAGTTTTCACAGATTACCATGCGCAGGTTGGTGCAAAAATTCACAGTACTCAAATGTTCTCCACAGTCCCCACATCACAGTCTAATAGAGCAGCTTTGAGATGTGCAGAAACGTGAGGTTTGCATCATCATAGATTATTGAGACACTTACTTTCAGTATGAATGTTTCCAGCACCAAAAAGAATTAAGGCAGCACTGGTGGCAAAATGGGGTGTAACTAGCCTGATCTCAAGAAGAAACATTTTGTCAGTTTAGTGGCTAATTCGTATAAATTCGTATGAAAATGTACGATTTATAAAAGGAGGCATGGAACCCAACCCCACCCCTACATCCAATCGTCATTGGGGGTAAGCAAATCATACTAAATTGTACGATTGAGATTGTACAAATTCATATGAATCAGCCATTAAATAAAAAAGTTAGAATGACCTTGAGATTGTGTTGGGTCTAACCCAGTACTAGCATAATAAAGATCATAAAGTGATTTTTTTTTTTTTTTTTTGCTTTAATTGAGATTTATACATTACATGAATGCTGAATAAATTAGCTTTCCACTGATATATATATATACTGTTTTTATAGGACAATGTTTGTATACAACGACTTGGAAATCTGGAATCTGAGGTTCAAAATATCAAAATACAGAGAAAAACACATTTAAAGTTGTCCAAATTAAGTGCTTATAAGTGAGCATTACTAATCAAAAATTAAGTTTAGATATACTGTATTTATAGTAACAAATTAACATAATGTATTTATGGAACATGATCTTGACTAAACAATTTCAGTAATTTGACCTATATATATATATATATATATACATATATATATATATACATACAGTATACAGACACTATGCATGCACAGTCATCCACAAAACCACTCTCATTTAACCCTTGTGCACTGTTTAAATTTACTACCCTCTTGTTATGTTAGGGATGAAAACATCCACTGAATTAAACTGCTGTAAAAATGCATCAGATAAATATTTTCTTTACATTTTCTTTGCATAAATCTGTTAATCAACCACAGTCCTGATCAAAACTGATCAAATTGTGTAGAAAATTTACTGGATTTTAACTCTTTAATTGCCAAGTTCAGATATGATGTCATTGATTTGGTGAAAAAACACAAAATGACGCATTTTCAATACAAAAAGTATTTGTGGACTGGATTTTGTTACCTTTTATCACAGTCTTGGACATGTGTACGATTAATAACAACATTGGCTTTGATGCATTCTTAAATTTTCATTTTTTCTCCCTAATTTACTGTTGGTGGCTGTTTTTGCCTTATTGACTTCCATTATAACCACATTTGTTTGTGCATAAATACACATTATTTGTTTTTTGTTTACTCCATGTAGTTCTGAGAGCTGAGATGCATATTTTAGTTTTCTCAGACACATCAAGGTAAACGTGTAAAGGTCACTCTAACACACTCACAGACACACATACACACACTTTAATTTGCTGTTATACTCCATATAAAATCCAGAAACTAAGCTTTTTTTTTTTTTTTGCACAGGCCTATCTAAAGGGTTAATGGTGCCGACTGATGATCAACACCACCAACAATTAAAAATGCATGAATATATGCTGTCATTGTTTTGTAATCAATGTGTTTATAATGGAAGTCAATGGGGGCAAAAACAGCCACCACAATTACTTTTTATATTGAAAATGTGTCATTTTGTGTGTTTTTTTTACCATTTCAGTGACATCATTTATGAATTTGGCAATTAAAGAGTTAAATCCTGTAATATTCAAAGCAATTTAGTAGTTTTGATCAGGACTGAGGTTAATTAGCAGATTTATTCACAAAAAAAAAATGAAAAAAATATTAATCTGATGCATTTTTACAGCAGTTTAATTCAGTGGATGTTTTCATCCCTAACATAACAAAAGGGTTGTAAATTTGCCAAGAGTGTATCGTTGAGTTCTTAAAAAAATGCAAAGCATTTTCTCAAAATATGTGTCAAAGTAAGATTAGTCACCAAAAACCTTTCTGCTAGCTGAAACACAGAAAAAGTTATGGCCAAATTAAGACTCAAAATCACTCCATAGTGGATGAAAACATCCCCAACAGTGCATAAAACCGGTTAAAAGTGGAATCCAACATTTTTAATCCTGCCATCAGTGACATGCAAAGATATTTCTTATATCCTAGAAGGTAAAGAATGCATTAACAGCTGTATTTGAAGAAGCCTTCAAAATGAGACATCCTTTGTTTCAAAATCTAAATAAATCTATAAATCTAGCCATTGAAGGATGCAGACTCTGAATTGGAACACAGATTATATATTTGAGATGTCTACAGAAATGTCTACTTTGTGTATGAATGCAGGTATTACCCCAGCGGAGATGCTTTTGCCTCTGGATCTGATGATGCCACGGTAAGTTCTCCTACATTGCAACACCAGTTAAAACCATCAGATTATCTCAAAACACCAATCAATAGAATCAATGATTAAAAAGGATTACCAAAAGAGTCACAATCAATAATGCAAACGGTGATGTCTTGTGTCCACTGATTAATAATCTTGAAATTAATGATTTGGTAATTAGTTTTAATTGATCTTTTGATCACTTGATGATCTTGTAATACTGGTAAATAGATTGAGAGACATTCAGTGTGACAGAGCATTAGCATATGTGAGTGTATTTAGTTTAGCTTTTGTTATATGCTTGGTCAAGGTCCATGCAACGTGTCTACAAATCAAATTATGTAACCTGTTAGTCACGATCCAATGGTCAGTGAGGTGTTGTGAGTCAGTCTCATGTGAACTGTGAACTTTTATGTCGTTTCAGTGTCGTCTATATGATCTGCGGGCTGACCGTGAAGTGGCCATCTACTCCAAAGATAGCATTATATTTGGTGCTTCTAGTGTGGACTTTTCCCTCAGTGGTAAGAAAAGCAAGCCTTAAAGGGATAGTTCACTCAAAAGTGAAATTTGACTGGCTATTTATTTACTCAAACTAAAGTGGTTACAAACCTTTATTAGTTTTTATTTTTATTTTGTTGAAATAAAAAGAAGAGATTTTGAAGAAAGCTGAAAATCGGTAACCCTGACATCCACAGTATGAAGACAATTACCATTGAAGTCAATGGTTACCGGTTTCCAGCATTTTTTTCAAAATAGCTTATTTTGTATTCATTCATTTTCTTTTTGGCTTAGTCCCTTTATTAACACAGCGGAATGAACCGCCAACTTATCCAGCACACGTTTTACGCAGCGGATGCCCTTCTAGCTGCAACCTATCTCTGGGAAGTATTTTGTATTCAACAGAAGAAAAAGAACTCAAACAGGTTTGGAACAAGTCAAGTTTGAGTAAATTATGACAGAATTTTCAGTTTTGGGAGAATTGTGCCTAAGTTTAGAGTTTTCATCATAACAAAGTTCTGAAATATGATTAATAATCTTTCACTAATTATTAAGCAATCTGGCAGGCATTCAGCCTTGTAATCTTTTTCATACAGTGAAAGAGATTCCAAGAACATTTCTGTTATTTTATTATCAGTGAGATACCTGAACTTTTTTTATCCCCTATTTTTATTTTAGTTTAATTATAAGCTTTAGATTTTCAAATGTAGAGTTATATGAAGTAATATTTTTGGTTCTTCCAACTACTGATGACATATCTTTCAAATTGAAAATTCATTCATTCATTTTCTTTTCGGCTTAGTCCCTTTATTAATCTAGGGTCACCACAGCGGAATGAACCGCCAACTTATCCAATATATGTTTTACGCAGCGGATGCCCTTTCAGCTGCAACCCATCACTGGAAAACATCCATACACACTCATTCACACACATACACTATGGACAATTTAGCTTACCCAATTCATCTATACCACATGTTTTTGGACTTAAGGGGGAAACCAGAGCACCCGGAGGAAACCCACGTGAACACGGGGAGAACATGCAAACTCCACACAGAAATGCCAACTGACCTAGCCGGGGCTCGAACCAGCGACTTTCTTGCTATGAGGCGATTGTGCTACCCACTGCGCCACCGTGCTGCCCATGTCATTGAAATTACAAATATAATTTAAAATATACAAAGTATATAAAAATAGAAAGTAAATATAAAGTATTTTTTTTTTTAAAAATTTACATTTTAAGTTTATATTCACTTTTGGACAATCACAACAAATAAAAACTAGATGATAATGTTTTTATTTAAGATTCGGAAGACATATGATCTGACCTTTATAGAATAATATTGCAGACACACAACATCATAAGACGTTAATATTAGGTTAAATTTAGGTCGCCAGTGCCTAATGATAATGTTATTTTGATCTTCAATAACGACGTGAAATGACGTTGATATTTGGTTGATTTTAGGTTGTCTTGGAAAGTGACCAAAATCCAACATTATATTGACGTCAATTACTGACATTTATTCGTCAAGCAACCAAAATCCAACGTCTGATAGACGTCTTATTGGTAACATCCACACAACGTCAAGCTGTACCATCATTAGGTTGTTTTTAGGTTGCATTGGAAAGTAACCAAAATGCAATGTCTGTCCGACGTTGGACATCGGCGTCGGCCTGACGATGGGTTCTGACGTCAACCCGATTTTCCTTTCCAAACAAAATGCAACATCCTACGACATTTGGGTACAACGTCAATCTGACATCATCTGTGCCTGCTGGGTAGATTAACTTGAAGAAAATATAAAATATTTCCTTGCCAACTTTTGTTATATATACTGTATTGTTTTCCTTCAGGTAACATTTGTATTTATTTCAAGATGCACGTTTTATGTTTAGATCGATACACAGTTGAAGTCAGAATTATTAGCCCCCCTTTGATTTTTATTTTATTTTTTTAAATATTGCACTAATGATGATTAACAGAGCAAGGAAAGTTTCACAATATGTCTGATAATATTTTTCTTCTGGAGAAAGTCTTATTTGTTTTATTTCGGCTAGAATAAAAGCAGTTATTAATTTTTAGAAAACATTTTAAGGTCAAAATTATTAGCCCCTTTAAGCGATATTTTTTCAGATTGTCTACAGAACAAACCACTGTTATACAATAACTTTGCTAATTACCCTAGTCTGTCTAGTTAACCTAATTAACCTAGTTAAGCGTTTAAATGTCACTTTAAGCTGTATAGAAGTGTCTTGAAAAATATCTAGTCAAATATTATATACTGTCATCATGACAAAGATAAGATAAATCAGTTATTAGAAATGAGTTATTAAAACTATTATGTTTTGAAATGTGTTGAGAAAATCTTCTCTCCGTTAAACAGAAATTGGGGAAAAAATGGTAACACTTTATTTTGATGGTCCATTTGAGTATTAGTAGACTGTCTACTTAATATCTGTTGACACTGACATTTAACAGTCCTTCAACAGACATTTAACTGACTATAAGAAACTTTGCAATTACATGTCAACTTACACTAACCCTAACCCCAACCTAACAGTCTACTTATAATCTAATGATAATTAGTTGCAATGTAACTTAAATTCATCAAACGGACCGTCAAAATAAAGTGTGACCGAAAAAATAAACAGGGGGGCTAATAATTCTGACTTCAACTGTAAATAAAACTGTCACAAATCTGTTTGAGTTTTTTTCTGCTGTTGAATAGATCATTTAAAAAAATGTTGGAAACCGGTTCTCATTGACTACCATAGATTTTGTTTATTGTTTAAGTCAATGGTTGTCAGTTTCCAACATTCTTCAGTATATCTTCTTTAGTGTTCAACAGAAGAAAGAAACGTGTAAAAGTTTGGAACCACTTGAGAGAGACTAAATAGTGAGTAAATAGTCATTTTTTAGTGAAGTCTCCTTTTAATGATAAGAACACTGACACACGAATATTTGATAATTATTACAATTTAGAAAAATCTGTTGCAATGATCTGATGCAATAAATGTTTCCCCCACCAAAAAATATCATAATTTGCTCATCTCCTTGCAAGAAGATCAAAAGGCCTCTGTTTTTGCTTCTTCCATTGAAACTCATGCATTGTTTTGGATCTTGATGACTTGAATTGTGTAGACAAAAGCAACTGAAACAAATCTCAGAATATCTACATTCCCCAGAGGGTCATGAAAGATACTTCAGATGCTCAGCTATTCCTTTTATGTGTATCTCTCCTGGTTTGATATCATTGATGCCAAACGTGATATGACATGTTTATGAGTCATATTGCAGTGCATGAGATTCTTATATGAAAACTATTGACCATATTCTGCAATATGGAAGCAAGCTATTTTATGCGATTTATTGCACTTCCAAATAATTTACGTCTGTGGGAGAAATGACTCTAGGAATAACAAAAGTGTTAGTAAATGGTCAAACTACTTGCTCTAAAACCGGTATTCCTGACAGTACATAAAAATAAAAAATAATATAATAACAAAATGCCAGTTTGAAATATTATACACTGTTTTTTGCAGCCCAAAATGAATGGAAGTAATTGAGACCGTTTTTGACTGTCCCATAAACTGGCCATTGGTCATAATTTTGCCCTGACATCTTCCTTTGTGTATTGTCCGTTACATTTAAAGTATGGCGAAAATGTAGCTGGGGTTGCCAGAACTTTACCATTAAAAATGGATAGATATCGTAAAATCATTTTTTAAATTTAACGGTAAACTACCGTATATCATTAATTTATAGTATTATACACCAGTGTTTTGAAGTACGAACATCTACTCATCATACCTTTTGCTACACAGACAAAAACACAACCACAAGCATATGGTAATGAGAAAGTCCAAAGCTCATCACAAACAACTTTTCCCAGGAGAAGAGAAACATAATAATATATAGAAGGTGCTTCATCATGGTGACACACATAAAAAATAATGCTATAAACATAATTTTTCAACATTAGATGTTACATAAAACTATAATGTACATCGCTGATGAGAACAAAACTAAAAATAACCATAGTGATGTCAACAAAATGGCATAAAAAGTGAAGTGTCATGCTGGGAATACTGGGAAGGTCAATTTACAGTTATTAACTATAAACACTACCTGACAAGTCTTGTCGTTGATCCCAGGTGTAAGAGCAACAAATAATAACTTGACGTCTAGTTGAAAAGTGGCAGAAGGTAGATTTTTCCGATGAAACATCTGTTGAACTGCATCCCAATGATCACAAATACTGCAGAAGACCTATTGGAACCCTCATGGACCCGAGATTCTCACAGAAATCAGTCAAGTTTGGTGAAGGAAAAACCATGGTTTGGGGTTACATTCAGTATGGGGGCGTGCGAGAGATCTGTAGAGTGGATGGCAGCATCAACAGCCTAAGCAATCAAGACATTTGTGCTGCCCATTACATTACAAACGACAGGAGAGGGCAAGTTCTTCAGCAGGATAGCGCTCCTTCTCATACTTGAACCTCCACATCAAAGTTCCTGAAAGCAAAGAAGGTCAAGGTGCTCCAGGAATGGCCAGCCCAGTCACCAGACATGAACAATATTGAGCATGTCTGGGGTAAGATTCATTAAAGATGAATCCAAAATATCTTGATGAACTCTAGAGTCCTGCAAGAACGCTTTCTTTGGCATCTCAGATGACTTATTAATAAATTTATTTGAGTCATTGCAGAGATGTATGGATGCAGTCCTTCAAGCTGATGGGAGTCATACACAATATTCATTCTTTCTCCACTGCACAATGACTATATATTGTGTACATTATTTCTGTTAAGACATTTGTCTAAGCAAAGTCAGACCTTAGTGTCCTAATTAAATAATTGAAAATCAAGGCATGATCATTTTTTATTTTGCTAAAATAAACGTAATCTATAGGCCTTTGCCTTTCATATAAGCCACTTCTGATACCAAATGTTTAACTAGAAGTCAAATTATTATTTGTTGTTCCTAAAACTTGGATAGGCGACAAGACTTATGTCAGGTAGTGTATATGTTAAGGAAACTTACCGTTAACCAGGTTACGGGTTTTTACTGTATTTTTTTCAGTCATTTTTTACAGTGAGCATTGTCTATAGGTTTTAAACACTATAAAGTCTCCCTCTGTCCTGTGTTTTTAATAGACAGACCATATGGCTAATGCTGACAGATATCTCCTGTAATTAAACCCAGCATTTCTAAAGAATGTTGCTTAACAGAGTCAAATGACAGAACAGGCACCAACTAAGCATGTGTCTTAGCATGTGTCTCAATAGTCAGTAGCCTATGACATACTACTGCCTACTTTGTGTATATATGTTTTAATAGACTGTATTCAGCTAAGTGCAAATGAACTCACGTAAATTTAGTTTCTACCTATGTTGGGGGCAGGGTTGTTTAAAGAAATAATTAAGCCCATCCTAGCAAGCATTTTTTGTTTTTTAAAGATGTCTAATAGACATACAGTAGTCGTTTTGGCTAAAACAAGGCTAAATCTAATAGATGTCTAAGAATAGGCCAAAACTAGACTAGTCATCAAAAAAACAGAAATGAATGACTACACTTATAAAGTCTGTCTAATTTGTCTATTTGACGACTAGTTTTGGGCTATTCTTAGATGTCTATTAGATTTTACTGACAGCCCAAGTTTAGCCTTGTTTTAGCTAAGCTTTATACGCTTAGATGTCTATTAGACGTCTATTAAACACAAAATTATTTGCTGGGTATCTTAATCTTTTTTTAATTTCAAACTAACGTCATAATGTAAAAATATGTATTATGTTGTTATGTTTGCATTTTTAAAGATTAAGATATTGTAAAATACGATTGTAAAATATTACTTTTTTACTCAGCACATAATTGATATATTTAAAGTACTGACGACATAGATTTAAAAAAAGAAACTTCATCATGACAGTTCTGTCATCGTTTACTCACACTCACGTTGTTCCAAACAAGTGTGATGGACTCTCTTGCTATGAAAGTCAAAAAGGGAAGTTTAACAGATTCTATTTTTGAAAGGGGCTAAAAAAATGACAAAATATCCATAAATATTCATTCATTCATTTTCTTTTCGGCTTAGTCCCATTATTAATCTGGGGTCGCCACAGCGGGATGAACCGCCAACTTATGCAGCATATGTTTTATGCAGCGGATGCCCTTCCTGCTGCAACCCATCCCTGGGAAACATCCATACACACATACACTAAGGACAATTTAGCATACCCAATTCACCTATTGCACATGTCTTTAGACTTGTGGGGGAAACCGGAGCACCCGGAGGAAACCAACGCCAACACGGGGAGAACTGACCCAGCCGAGGCTCAAACCAACGACCTTCTTGCTGTGAGGCGAATGTGCTACACACTGCGCCACTGTGCAGCCCCTATCCATAAATATACATTTTCTAAATCTGAACTTGTCTTATTTTCTAGCGCAAACATCTAAATATAATTAATGTGCATTTACATGAATCATTATAAATTTAAACAATGTTAACTATTTTTTGTAATTTACAGAGTAATTAACTGTAATATGAACTGTATTTTACTGTAGGACTCTAATGCAGTATGTTACTGTTTTTTAAAGTTGAATTGTGGCAATTACTGTATATTTTACAGTAAAGATATGCAATAATGTAAATACATAATACAGTGCAGTAAATATTAATACAGTATTTTTAAAGTGGCTTGAAAAAGCCTACATACTGTTATACTACATAAACTTATTATTTTTCTGTCTTATTTTAGACTATTTAAGAACGCATCTCCTCCTAGACCAGGGTGTCCAAATTCGGTCCTGGAGAGTTTAGCTCCAACCCTAATCAAACACACCTGAACCAGCTAATCAACCTCTAACTAGATAATAGAAACTTCCTGGCAGGTGTGACACTGGCCCTTCAGGACCAAGTTTGGACACCCCTGTCCTAGACCATTACCACTAAACTAACTCTAGACCTTCAAACTATACTGAGTTAAGTTGCTATATCTTTTTCAACTGATCCGACTTACGTTTTTCCGAAAACTGACCCAGAAAATTCGGAAAAGTCCCATTGACTTAACATTGGACCAAAATTTATGACCTCATAACTTTGCGCCTGACTGTCATACAGACTTAAGTTTGGGCTCATTTAACTCAGACTACCAATCTGCCAATGAATGATGAATGATGGCCTTTCAGCTTACTAGCCACACCCTAGCAACAACTTACGGCACCCTAGCAACTGTCCCATAGACTTCTATTGTAAAAACTGCATTGACTTTACATTGACATACTAACAACATACCAATTCATACTAACAATGTACTAATCCATACTATAAACCTGCTAGTGACATACCAATCCATACTATAAACATACCAACAAACATACTAATCATACTAGAAACATACAATGCTGGTCTTGCTGGTTTCAATGCTGGTTTTGCTTGTCTTGATGCTGGTCTTACTGGTTTTAATGCTGGTCTTGCTGGTCTCAATGCTGGTCCTGCTGGTCTCAATGCTGGTCAGGACCAGCACTCAGGCCAGCAAGACCAGCACTGAAACCAGCAAGACCAGCATTGAAACCAGCATCGAGACCACCCTGCTGAAAAATCCAGCTTAAACCAGCCTAAGCTGGTTGGCTGGTTTTAGCTGGTCGACCAGCCTGATTTTAGAGAAGTTTTGGCCATTTCCAGGCTGGTTTCCAGCCATTTCCAGCCTGGTCTTAGCTGGTCAGGCTGGAAAATGACTAGCTAAAACCAACTTAACCAGCCTGGTTTAAGCAGGACATAGCTGGTATTGACTGGGCTCCCAGCCTGACTATGCTGGTCAAGCTGGTTTTAGCTGGTCATCTCCCAGCCTGACCAGCTAAGACCAGGCTGGAAATGGCTGGAAACCAGCCTGAGAATGGCCAAAACCCCCCTAAAACCAGGCTGGTCGACCAGCTAAAACCAGCCAACTATCCTAGGCTGGTTTAAGCTGGATTTTTCAGCAGGGCAGCAAAACAAGCACTGAAACCAGCAAGACCGGCATACCAGCATCAAAACATACCTTACCAGCATATGCTTTTTTTTTCAGCAGGGATACCAATCCATACTATAAACATACCAACAAACATGCTAATCATACTAGCAACATCCTAAATCATACTAAACTTATGCTAACAACATGCTAGTTTATACTAGAAACATGCTAGCAACATGCTAATTCAAACTAGAACCATGCTAACAACATGTTAATTTATGCTAGAAACATGCTAGCAACATGCTAATTCATACAAGAACCATGCTAATTTATGTTAGCAACTGCCTAGCAACTACTCAGAACACCTTAGCAACCACCCAGAACATCCTATCAACTGCCTAGCAACGCCTTAGCAACCACTCAGAACACCCTAGCAACGCCTTAGCAACTACTCAAAACACCCTAACAACCACATAGCAACAACTTGCAACCACCTAGCAACACCCTAGCAACCACCTAGCAACATCTTAACAACTACCTGGAACATCCTAGCAACTGCCAAGCAACACCTTAGCAACAGCCTAGCAATCACTCAGAACACCTTAGCAAACGCCTAGCAACGCCTTAACAACCAGTCAAAACTCCATAGCAACCACTTAGAACACCCTAGCAACCATTCAGAATGCCCTAGCAACCACTTAGCAACCACTCAGAACCCCCTATCAACAGCCTAGCAAGAAACAAGTCACTCCATACTAGAAGCATGCTAACATATACTGTAGTTATAACAGTTTCAAACTTTTTAAAAACTACTTCAATTATTTAAACTTTAAAACTACTTTAAACTTTCAGAGCAGGCTTTCTCAAGCCACTATAAATTTTGTCTACAAACTTTTCTTTTCTAGTTTAAATTAATTTAATATTAAAGGGCACCTATGATGAAAATTATATTTTGTAAGCTGTTTGGACAGAACTGTGTTAAGGTACCCAGATAGCATACGAATGTGGGCCACTTTAGGCAGTTATGCGGCACTGGTGGTATTCCTTCGGCCCAGACAAAATGAATGTGAGCCTGAAGTGGCCCACCTGTACAATGGCAAAGGCGGGGCCAAAGATTTAAATTCAAATATGGGCCATTTAAGACAAAGATTTGGCACTTCTGGCAAAATGTAATCTGAATGTGAGCCTAATGTGGCCCATGTGGAAAATTATAAATTTGGCCCAAATGATGGAGGACAAATGTGGCATAGTCATTTAAGGATAATCTGGGTCTAAACCTAAAGTGGCTCACTTGTAAGTGCACTTGTAAGTGCAAGTGTGGCCCAGTTATCTTAAGATATATGTGGGCCACTTTTGGCAAATATTTGGCACAGTAAGCTCTGGCCTTTGTAGCTGTGAGCCTAAAGTGGCCCACAGAAAATATGGCAAATGTGGCCCAGTTATTTTAAAACATATGTGGGCCACTTTTGGCAAATATTCAGCACGGTAAACTCTGGCTAATGCAGTCGTTAGCCTATAGTGGCCCAGAGAAAATATGGAAAATGTGGCCCAGTTATCTTAAAACATATGTGGGCCACTTTTGGCAAATATTCGGCACAGTAAGCTATGGCTAATGTGGATTAGAGCCTAGTGGCCCGTAGAAGATATGGCAATAGTTATAGCCTATATAGTTTACCCAAACATAAAATTATCTAATCATTTACTTATACTCAAGTGGTTCTATGGAAGTCAAGTGCTGTTTTTTCAACATTGTTCTGTTTCCTTACAGAAGAAAGAAACTCAAACTGGTTTGAAACAAGTGATGGATGAGTAAATGATGACAGAACATTTTTGGGTGAACTATCCTTATTACATGGGTGAAAAACAACACAATTACAGTACAATGAATCAGCACTGAATGTTGTTATAGTATATGGTTGGTGTGGTTTTTCCTTTTGACTCATTACTGAAATTAATTACTAAAAATCACACCTCTTTAAAAAGGTTGAGGACACTAATCCACTCTATTGTCTTCCATTAATCTGCTTTAAGACCAAATTGAGCTTGTTTCCTAGTTGGGAAATTTAGGGAAGCACTGCTAGCTTTTAGCATTTAATTAGCATCTTTCATTAGCAACATTAGCTTCTCGCTCAAAAAAATCCAAAACGTTTTGATAATTTTTCCATTTAAAGCTTGGTTTTTCTGTTACTTACACTATGTACCTACTAAGACAGACAGAAAATGTAAAGTTTTGTAAAAAAAAGGAAATGAAAAGTAAAACATTTTAGGTAAATATATCTATGAACTTTCTCCTCATGTTGTCGTGAGTTTCCTCCAGGTGCTTCGGTTTCTCCCACAGTCCAAAGACATGCGGTATAGGTGAACTGAATAAGATAAATTGGCCGTAGTGTATGTGTGGAAATTTGAAAGTGTATGGATGTTTCCCAGTACTGGGTTGCAGCTGTAAGGGTATTCACTGTGTAAAACATATGCTGGATAAGTTGGCGGTTAATTCCGCTGTGACGACCCCTGATGAATAAGGGACTAAGCCGAAGGAAAATGAATGAATGAATGGTTATGAACTATATTCTTATTCCGGTGTAATAATCAAGGAACGTTGCTGCCATACTACGACTGCAGCAGGCACAATGGTATTACACAGCGCTGTTACCTAGATGAGGACTATTTCAATTGCTGTGTTATATCCTTACGCCTTAATTATATCACCAAAATGCGAGTAGTTCTAACAATATCGAACTAGAAAATAGCAACTTTTCTATGAAAAATAGCAAAATTTTCTGTTGGTCTGTTGGGGGGGGGGGGGGGGGGGGGGGGGGTTAGGTTCGGGGGTGAGGTGTCTGAATAACACTGTTGAGAACTGGGTATTGAAATTACGGGAGTTTTCTGGGAGAAATAACAAAACGAGAGGGTGGCGGGAGATGGGTCTGAAAAACGGGAGACTCCTGGGAAAAACGAGAGTTACTCCTGCCAGATCAGGAGATTGGTAGAACAGATTCATAAAAATAGTGTTCCAAATGAAATGACACAATCTATTATTTTGTCCTTTCCACAGGCCGATTGCTGTTCGCAGGATATAATGATTACAACATTAACGTCTGGGATGTCCTGAAAGGGACCAGAGTGGCAGTTCTCTTTGGTCATGAAAATCGGGTCAGCACTGTCAGAGTGTCTCCTGATGGCACCGCATTCTGCTCAGGATCATGGGATAACACTTTACGGGTGAGGGTCCACTTTGAATGAAAGTAAACTCAATCTCACAATAATTCGTAACTTTTTAAAAATTCGCATTAGTAAATTCGTAGTACATTTGAGTACGATTTGCTCATCCCACGATCAGAGTTAGGGTTAAGCTGCAGTCACACTACAGTTTGATCTTGCAAAATTCTGTTGTACAGTGCTGTGAAAATATTTGGGATTAAACAAGGTGATTAGACATTAAAAAGCGAGCAATTGGTCTATTTTTAAGATTTCTGTACCGAGAAGTCAGGTTTTGATCTTCTATTGGTCTCTCACAGCCATGTGGTGGGATTTCGCAGGTCAGAGTTCACAAAGCTTGAACTTTACAATGCAGCAAACTGCGAAACTTGCCGCACGAGCTTACATTTTCAGTCTGTCACATTCGCATGCGTATGAATAGAAGTCAATGGGGCGAAAAGTGATGTGTGATCGCAGCTTTACACTGTGTTCTAAAAGCATACGTTTAAAGGTATCTTTTCCACCCTAAAATGAGTTTTTGTTCTAGCCATATGCGACTACGACGTGTGAAATTTCTATTTTAGAAACCGTTTCTATTTCCGCGACGCCGCAGCAGAACAACAGCATATACAGTACTACCAAGACAATGGTCACCTCAGGTACTGATTATGTGCTTTATTCAGTGGTAAATGCTACCAATATGGTTTTGAATAACTACTAAAAGCAGCAGATTTACCTCAGATCTTGAAAATAAAATTACACAGACGATTTGAAAATGAAAGTCAGAACTGTGACTCAATGCAAACTAACAACAACAACAACATAATAATAATAATAATAATAATAACAATAATAATAATAACAATAATAACAATAATAATAATAATTGCTTACAATTATATAGCGCTTTTCTGGACACCTTAAAGCGCTTCACACAGTTTTGGGGGGGAATCTCCTTATTCACCACAAGTGTGCAGCATCCACCTGTATGGCGCAACGGCAGCCATATTGCACCAGACTGTACACCACACACCAGCTGATTGGTGGAGAGGAGACAGAGTGATGAAGCCAATCATGATATGGGGATGGTTAGGAGGCCATGATGGACAGAGGCCAGTGGGCAAATTTGGCCAGTATGCCAGGGTTAAACCCTTACACCTTTACAAAGGACATCCTGGGATTTTTAACGTGTATGATTTTTAATGTGTATGAATTAGACTAAAAACCTTTACCATTTTCTTTGGGAGTGCAGTGCCTGCTATTTAAATGTATCTGTCATGTTGTGTCGCGTTTGGTGAAGACAGACAAAGTGCTTGCTGAAATCGTGTCGCATTGCGTGTTGTTAGGACACAGTGTTAAGGGTGGGGTTTGGGACATACAGGGCTTAATTTGTGCCGGAACACGCCGGATCCGGCACCTTTGAAATCTGATCCGGCACCTCATTTTACCGATCCCCCTGCTCAACCGCCCTCCTCCCCCATCCGCTGTTCACTTTCACTTTCTTCCGCGACTCCTCAACCCTCTTTACTTTCGTCCCCGACACCCCCGCCTCACTTACTTTCGTCTCGACACCCCTCCGCCATCCACCGCACCAACCCCCAACAACACCCACCACCCCCATCCCAACCCCCCTGCTCTCCACTTTCGTGCGCGACACCTCTCCATCCTCGGGTAACATGCCGTATCCGTTACCCCGATCTGTTCTGGGACCTCGAATTTCACAAATTAAGCACTGGGGACACACCTCCATTTAAAAAAACACATATTTCCATATGCGAATAAAATTGTATGAATTAGCCATTTCTGACAATTCATTAAATAGTTTTGTTTCTTGGTGAGATTTAAATTGGGAAAGTGATTTACGTTAGATATAGCAAAACATTTATTTCTCTTTACTGGCATTAGGGACTAAGTATAAATAACAATGAAGGGACTAGCTGCAGTTGATAGGTGTTTTACACCATCATGTTTGTCTGTCCCTTGAGAGCAGGGGAATTACGCAACATAGGTCATAGATTCCCCGTGCTTGTTTTTCTTTCTAAAGTTCATAATAGTAATGAAAAGAAACTACTTTGTTCCTCTTTTGTAAATTAGGGGCGCATATGGATCATCTTGGTTTATATTTTGGTTTAATACAGATTTTCTTTTCTTTGTTGCAGATCTGGGCTTGAGGAGTCATGCGAGAGGAGATACTTTCACTTCTCAGTATAAAAGCACACAGGGCGACTGTAGGGAATCTTATCTAGAAATACAGACTTTTTTAGATATCTTAGCACAATTAAATGTCTCTTTCTTGGCTTCTCACCAAAATATATACAGTACTACTAATAATAATATAAAGAAAACTATTTAGAACAAGACATTTTTTTAATTAAATACCTTTTTAGATATTTTTATCAGAGTATGTATTTAGAAGCATAAATTTTAGCATTATTATATCATAACTATATCATCATGAAGTTTTGCTTGCACTAGAATGATGAAAATATAGAATGTTTCATGTGTTTTTCATGTTAATTATGATATAGTTTACCAAAATCAACAATTGATTACAAGAATCTGATTGCTTAGTTTGTCCACATCAGTATTGTTACCATTTTCCTGATGAAATACACTTGTTTACCATTGCTTGTTGTCTATATAGTTGAGTGTTATCATTGTATTCAATAAATTGAAATGCACTTTCATCTTTTTTGTGCTTTTTAAGGTTATACCGTGTGATTGTGAGTATGAAAGGTGAGTGTTAAAGGGTAAAATATATACATAAGTACATTTCACAATGAGCTAAACAGTAAGCACGTCAAAAACAAGAAAATCCACTGAATCGATGAGCACTGGCTGGGATATTTAAGAATCCATTTTGATTTATAAACAGAGGAGTAGATAATATTTATGTACACAAATTTGGATTGTAATACTAATACCTGAAACAGAAAATCAGTCTCAATTATTTATTCATTCATTCATTTTCCTTCAGCTTAGTCCCTTTATTCATCAGGGGTCGCCACAGCGGAACGAACCAACATCTTATCCAGCATATGTTTTACACAGCAGATGCCCTTCCAGCTGCAACCCAGTACTGGGAAACATCCATACACACTCATTATACTGCCAGTTTAGTTTATTCAAACCAGCAACCTTACAGTGGTAAGTCTATCTATCTATCTATCTATCTATCTATCTATCTATCTATCTATCTATCTATCTATCTATCTATCTATCTATCTATCTATCTATCTATCTATCTACCTACCTACCTACCTACCTACCTACCTACCTACCTACCTACCTACCTACCTATCTATATAATAAAAAATAATGATAGTAATAACTTACAGTTTTTCTCCATTGGTTTGGCTCAGTTCTTGAAACAGGAATTACATTCTCAATACTCTAAGATTTTTTTACAAAACAGTCTTACAGTTCAGCACAACACTATAGCTCACTTGCAAAAGCTCATATCTTTCCCAAAACTGTTTGTTCATGTCGTCACCTTAGAATTATCAGGTTCTATCTGACATTTTTGTCAAAATTGAGTTATTGACATATTCTTATTAAATGACAACTTATTTACATTATGGGATGTTTTTTTTATCAGTTGTTTACATTTGAACACTTTTCTATTTAAAAAACAAATGCCACACACAAACTTTGAAGCTCAATATCTCAGAATCATTAAGAATGCAGATAGAACCTTATAATTCCAAGGTGACGATGTGTCAAAACTAAATTTCCGTCTAATTTAAACAGTCAGTGCCCCCAAAATCCTTTGTTCCTTTGGCATTGCGTAAGCACTGAAAGTCAAAATGTTTAGATGTTTTGTCACTATGACAGAGGACCATTGAAATGTCCCTCATGTCCACCTTTCAGTCTTAGCCCAGTTTTTGAAAATGGTTACTGAACTGTTTTTTTTTTTTTTTTTTTTTTTCTTTTGACAGAATTGTGTAAAAAACTAAATAAAATAAATTGATAACATTTTAAAAATGAGATATAAGAAATAAGGATGTTCAGTCTGATCTCATGAGGAAATGTAACTATTTTATATTTTACGTTTTGTCAGTTCAGTGGCTAATTCATATGTGTCCAGTCGTATGAAAATGTACAATTTTAAAAAGGAGGCGTGGCATCCAACCACACCCCTAAACCCAACCATCATTGGGGGATAAGCAAACCATACTAAATTGTATGAATGAGATCATACAAATTCATTTGAATTAGCCACTAAATCAAAAAGTTACGAATTGCTGTGAGATAGTGTTGGGATTTTAGGTTAAGAGTAGCCTCCAAGGTTTGACATCATACTGTACATTGCACTCATACTGCCAATGAAATTGTAACTTTATCAATCACACGCATAAAGTAATTAACATACATCAGAATAAAAAAGGTACTGTATACAGCATAATATACTGTAATATAAACACACAAACAAAAAACAATGATAATGATATGCAGCCTACAGTGCTTGATTGGTCGTCTGAGATGTGTGAAATTCCTCCCTTGTTAGTCAAATTCTAGTTTCACCTGACTGCCAGTTGCTGTAATAAATGTATCAAATGTTCCACAGATTCACATATGATATTCATGGTATTATGTTCTTGACTAATTTAGAAAATTGAACAGACTATTGTGCATGTGATGACTTAAACAATGAAATGAAGCTGACACATTTTGGAGCGAACAACCATTGAACTGAGAATCAACAATCAGTTTAGATCAACTAGATCTATTCACTTGGAAATTGTGCTAAATGTAGGCTACCTGTACTTGCAATTTGATGAAATGAATGAGAAAAGTCAATTCTGTTGTGAACAATTGCCAAGTGGTTTGGAGGTTTGTCCATGCTGTTTTGAGAATGTAATTCCAGTTTCAAGAAATTGAGCCAAACCAATGGAGAAAAACTGTAACAAAATGAAATAATAATAAATATAATAAACAATAATAATATAACAAGGAAAAGAAGAGAAAAAAAATAAACAAATACAGAGGAAAGACTTGTGCATCAGTGACACTATACCAAAATAATAATAGTAATTGTCAAAAGAATCTATCAATGGAAAAAAAAAACTATCAAATTATTATATCTAGTTATTGAAAAGGACTGGAAGTATTACCTGATTACCTACAGCGTATGCACATAATATATAAGCTATTCCAAAAGTTTTTATTTTTTCACTGGATAAATAAGCGAATAGGTTTTCATCTTCAATAAAAAAGCATGAACTATCAACATCCATATATTTTGCCAAAATTAACCTCTTTTGTTTGGTTTGGTAATTCAGTACTTCTAATATCCAGGCCTTTTCCATCTATTAAATAAATGAAAGATGCCCAGTAAAACCTGCCTTTATAGAAACATCATAGGTTTTATTTAAGAAAATATGTCGAATCTATTTATTATTACATTTTCATATTAGAAATATTGAAAGAAAGCACAATGGGATGCAGCGTCATGACGCAAGGGCGTGGTTAACAAGCAGAGGCGTGCTTTGCGTAGATAAAGGCCCGTCAAATAGGGCGGAGTGAATGAAGATCGTCTCCTATGAGATCTCACCGCTGTTTGCGCAACTGTCGTGGAGAGCGCAGTCTGACATCGCTGGGAGGGTGAGCTGCTTTATTATTTTCGCTTTTATGGAGAGGAAAAACGATAAACCACATTCTGAAACCCCATTTAAACAAACGTTACTTTAATATAATTAAGAAAACGAGTATTTTAAACCTGTGCTGTGGCTTCGCGTCTTTGTGTTCGCGTGCGCAATGGCGCAGCCGGCTTTGTGTTTCAAAGCATTGCGTGAACCTCCTTTCATTCCTCTCTGCTGTGTGTTTTATGAAATTAAGCTCTTCCAGAAGATACTATGTGCTGATATAGCAGCAAATGAGACTTACGCAGGTTTACGTTAGATACAGTGTACTCCGAATGTCTTTTTATAACACAAGGCCTGAACCCATAGAAACAGCCGCTTAGTATAACAGCCGTTATTATGATTCGTTTATTTATAAAAGGACAGATCTGGGTTCAGCTTTGTGTTAATTCTGCTTTGGCGTGTAAACAAATGTAAGTAAAAAAAAAAACATACAATTTTAGATGAAGTGAGACGAACGGTTCATTTTATTTATGATATCCCATGATAAACGAATACATATTGAAATTTCATTTACCTGAAGGATACATTTAGTATGTGTAGTACATGGGATTACTTATGATTTGTCAGCAGTTATAATATTTGCTGTGATGAAGATGATGATTTGATGGATATTGTGGTTACCATGGTAATTTTTGTAAGGGATAATTGCATCAGACCATATAAGGCAAGTAGACAAATGACTTTGCCTAAAGGGGAGATGTAAACATTTTAATGAATGTTTTAGATCTGGTGAATTCTTTGTTTAGCTTGATTTGCAGTGTATTTGATTAGAATAGTGTGTCAAGTAGATTTATAAAATCTATTTATATTAGTTCCATTTAATATATGTTAGTAAATAAAGAAAATTAATTGTTTTATATATATATATATATATATATATATATATATATATATATATATATATATATATATATATACATATACATACATACATACATACATACATACATACATACATATACACAGTAATAAAAATTATGAATTTAAGTTAATGAGACTGCTTTTAGGTCAATCATTACACTGTTATCCATACAAGTAGTTGACATTTGAAGAACACACTTTCTAATAGATTAAAAAAAAACATCTAGGCTTTTTGCACACAGTAATGAAGTCTGTGCTTAAATACAGGAGAGAATCTGCTTAAATAATTTTTCTGTGTGTATGGTACAGAATTTCAATGATCAATATCTAACCACAGCTATACCACAGGTCTTGCATGTTTGAAATCTGCTGTTTTAGCAAAACTAAATTGACAAAGGCTCATTATATACAACTAAACCACTGTCCACAGACCCATTGTGGTTGGTTAATTCTAAGAAACAGTTTTTTTTTAAAGAGTGCGCTCCTTGAAAGGTTGCCATGTCCTCTTGTTGTAAGCAACACTTATGTAATGGATTTGGGCAATGCACATAGCTATCACGTTTATAAAGTTAAAGAGTTGTGGATGAGGAGATCCCCCACCCACCCCACCCCCAAATGTGTAAAGCACTTTGAGTGTACAGAAAAAAAAGGGTTATATAAATGTAAGGAATTATTAAAATTCTGTCATAATTTACTCACCCCTTGTTTCAAACCTTTGAGTTTCTTTTTTTTCTGTTAATTACAAAAGAAGATATTTTGAAAAAAAATGTTGTAAACGTGTAACAATCGACTTCTATGGTATTTGTTCTTCCTACTATGGAACTTACAGCTTTTTTCAGAATATATTTTGTGTTCGAGAGAACAAAAGAAGAAACTCATAAAGGTTTGAAACCACTTGAAGGTAAATAAATGGGTAAATTTAAAGATTTTTGGGTTAACTATCCCTTTAAGGGAGTAGGCAGGTGCACAATATTTATTTTAAATGTTTGTTTATTTTAGCATGATCTGGCAACACGATTGAGTCATTATGCATCTCATTTCCTGTGATTTCCTATGATTCATATAAATGTTTTCATATGTTTTGTGCACACAGTGTGGGAGTTCTGAAAATGTCATTGTTACGTGTTAATGCAATGCATAGTGCGGTTGGCACAGAGAAAACGTAACACTAAAAGTCAAACTGACTACTAAATTTATTGTCAGTATATATACAGTTGAAGTCAGAATTGTTAGCCCCCCTGAATCACTTCTATAAGGCTTAGTAACATTTAAAGGCTTAATTAGGTTAACAAGGCAGGTTAGGGCAATTAGGCAAGTTACTGTATAATGATGCTTTGTTCTGTAGATTATCGAAAAAAATAGCTTAAAGGGGCTAATAATTTTGTCCTTAATGTTTTATAAAAAATTAAAAACTGCTTTTATTCTAGTCTAAACAAAACAAATAAGACTTTCTCTAGAAGAAAAAATATTATCAGACATACTGTGAAAATTTCCTTGCTCTGTTAAACATCATTTGGGAAACATTAAAAAAAAAAAATTCAAAGGGGGGGCTAATAATTCTGACTTCAACCGCATGTAGCCCTAACGTATTTTGAATTTATTTAGAAAATGTCCTGTTGGTTGAGGGAACAGACTCTGTTGCTGGCGGAGGACTACATCAGCTTCTGCAGTGGGATCCAACAGACGCCTCCCAGCGAGTCGGCAGAGGCCATGAGGTACCTGGCCAAAGAGATGGAGCAGCAGCACAGAACCAAATTCCGATCCCTTTCCCAGGAGTTCCTGGACACCTGCGGAGCAGATCCCAGCAAATGTCTGCAGAGCGTCATGAGGGAACTGGTGGGAGATGGGAAAATGAACTGGGGGAGGGTGGTCTCTATCTTCACATTCACTGGAGTGCTGGCCAGTGAGCTACTGTCCAGGGGAGAGAATTCGGAGGGTTCCCGAAGACTGGCCGAGACCATAGCAGACTATCTAGGAGGAGAAAAACAGGAGTGGCTGGTGGAAAACGGAGGCTGGGTAAGCATTAGCAGTATAGTTTGAGGCAGAAAACATTTAACCCTATCAAATATTTAAGGTCTGCATGTTCCGTGTTTTAAAAACTCAGACTTCCAAACACAAACCTTATTGGAATGGAAAATAAATATTACATATTGCGTAAATATGCATATTTTACATAAAGAGGTGTGTATATATATATATATATATATAAAAAAAACATTTAAAAATCAGAAAAAAATTATAATTGATAGATTTTATTTTATCGAAGACATTTAAATGACATAATATAAAAGTAATTAAATAAATTAGGATCACACTTCTGCTCAAATGGGTTCGATTAAGGCCTGCAATTCAAAGTATGCTTGAGAGTTAGGTGTGTAAAATGATGGTTTTTAAAGCCGTTGTCTTTTATTTGCAGTAGAGACTTGACCTGTATAATCGTCAGGCTTTTATTGAGGGGGTTTTTCCACACTGGTTTTACTTGATGTGAAACTGCGTGGGCGTTTAAAGCGAATCATATTTGATCTTTCATGCATGCTTTCAGAAGCCAAGCCTTTTATATGCACTGTTTGATGGCTCAGTCTCTCTGAGTTTCTCACACCTGTACACTTCAGTGCACACATTTTAAATCGTAATTGAAAGGTAGATACTGCAGTGATATGCTGGTCTAGTTTTTTTTTTTTTTTTGAGGGGGGAGTGAAGCAGCATATACCTTCTTGTGGCTGGCCTGTTTTTGTCAATTAGAGAGTGATTCAGGCCAAAGAATCTTGGGAATGCTTGTGGGGAAGCAGAACTGCTCTTTAAAAGCCTTTTAAACAGGCTCTCAAATGTCTCACCAAGGACTTATTTGTGTAGGCGTCCAGTGCTTCAGACTCCCAGGCACTGACCTATGAAAGCGGTACTTGTTCCAGCTCTAAATAACCTCAGGAGTTGTTTGTTTATGCAGGCTGATATTAGCCAATGGAGTTTAATGCAAATGTTTTCCCAGAGAACTTTGACCGGGGGTTCGTTCCTCGTAAATGGATTATTAGGTTTGCTGGATTTAATTATTGACTGTTTGATGCAGCATAGTTTCAAACTATCAAAACTCATCCAGGAGTTGTTGTTGTTGTTGTTGTTGTAGTTACAGAGGTTGGTTTTTTTTTGTACGCGGATTACTCCATTAGCTGGATTTGGTTATTGATTATTTGACACGACCCAGGATACTTTAAAACTATCGAAACTTATCCAAGTGTAGTTGTTGTCATAGCAACAGGGGTTCGTTTTTCGTACGTGGATTACTCCGTTAGCTGTATTTGGTTATTGACGATTTGACACGATCCAGGATACTTTTAAAATTATCGAAACTCATCCATAAGTAGTTGCTGTCATAGCAACAGGGGTCTGTTCTTCGTACGTCGATTACTCTGTTAGCTGAATTTGGTTATTGACGATTTGACACGATCCAGGATACTGTTAAAATTATCGAAACTCATCCAGAAGTTGTTCTTGTCATAGCAACAGGGGTTCGTTCTTCATGCGTGTCATATCAACAATAAACAAATCCAGCTAATCGAGTAATTCACGATCCAGGATACTTTTAAAACTTTTGAAACTCACCCAGGTGTAGTTGTTGTCATAGCAACAGGGGTCCGTTCTTCGTACGCCGATTACTCCATTAGCTGTATTTGGTTATTGACGATTTGACACGATCCAGGATACGATTTGGTTATTGATGATTTAATGATTCAGGATACTTTTAAAATTATTGAAACTCATCCATAAATAGTTGTTGTCATAGCAACAGGGGTTCGTTCTTCGTACATGTTATACTCAATTAGCTGTATTTGGTTATTGACGATTTGACCCAATTCAGGATACTATAAAACTATCGAAACTCATCCAGGAGTAGTTGTTGTCATAGCAACAAGGGTTCGTTCTTCGTACGTCGATTACTCAATTAGCTGTATTTGATCATTGATGATTTGACACGATCCAGGATACTTTTAAACTATCGAAACTCATCCAGAAGTTGTTCTTGTCATAGCAACAGGGGTCCGTTTTTCGTACGTCGATTACTCAATTAGCTGTATTTGGTTATTGACGATTTGACACGATCCAGGATACTTTTAAAATGATCAAAACTGATCCATAAGTAGTTGTTGTCATAGCAACAGGGGTTTGTTCTTCATACGTGGATTACTCAATTAGCTGGATTTGGTTATTAATGATTTGACACGATCCAGGATACGATTTAGTTATTGACTATTTGACACTATCCAGGATACTATAAAACTATCGAAACTCATCCAGGAGCAGTTGTTGTCATAGCAACAGGTCTGTAAGCTCAAACCTCAAGTGAAGGTGATCCTGAAAGTATGTACCAGCTGCTGATACTGAAATAGATCTATTATAAATGGAGGACTATTAATAACTACAATTCTCCAAATGTAGGAGGCTGGTTTGTTTGTTGAATACATCATACAAATCATACTATTTTTTTTGCGTTTATGATTGAGAGGTGGTGGAGCTTGTTTCCATGTTGGCTATACTGCTGTAAGGTAGACCATGTTCAGGTGCTGCTTAATAGCATTGCTCTTGCTGCAGCCGTAGTATGGTAGCAAAATTCCTCGATTATTACTTCAGAATGAAAGTATAGTTTCTAGCCATATTGTTCTAGAAAATAGCAAGTTTTTCATTTTAGTTTTATTGGTCTTAGTACAAGATGTAACTACAGAAGGGTCAAGCTTTAAATAGTACAATGATCTAGGCTCTTTAGTTATTTTTAAAGTGATTGGTAATGGTCTATTTCGATTCAACGACTTATGCTAAGCTAGGGATAGACTATATTTCAAGAAAAATTATCCCGATATCATGTTTCATATCATTCAGTATCAATAATTATTGAATATTTTTTTCACAACACATTTAGGAATATTAGGATTTTTTTTAACCACTTTATTTAGATTTACCAACATTTATAAGGCAAATAGTTTTAATAGTCAAAAACAAAAATATTTAAACAAAACATCTAATCTCTTTATGATAAAATAAACAAGTGTTAAAGAGACTTAATAAATAAAATGTTACAAAGTGTGTGAATGCTGAACAATTAATGTAAACTTTAATGTAAATCAACATCTGTAAGGTGTCCATAATAATAATACAGTAAACCTCAAACTCCGTAAACGAAAGAAATGATGAAAATCAAATCTATGCTTTCAAGCAAAGAAACCAGTCATCATTATTCAGATACATACTGCAACATTACAAATTGTGAAGTTGGATGACTACATTACCCCCTATGATAAAAATTCTTTCAGATGGGGTGCTAGAGGCTGGGATGCACAAGAAAAGAAACCAAAAAGCCACTCTGGTGACATCCTTGCATATTTTTTTACATTTTTTTTTTTATTTGACACTCATTTTCACATGTGTTGTTATTCTGACCTGAAGTGACAAGCGAGATCGCGTAATAGGCTTTGCGCTCCGCTAACGTCTCTCATAATTAGTTGACCGTCAAGCGTTTTCTCAGACGATGACAAGCGAAGCCAGCTTATGGAGAAAAGTAAAAAGCACTGCAGTGGTTGGATGTGCTTGTGTTTGTGAGGTAATTAGTCTACCATTATTACTGAAATGTGTATATTTTATACAAAGTGTGAAGCAGATTGGTTAGTTCTACTTGCGTGAATCGTGGTGCGCTCGGAAAAGTTCCTTTGATTTTCAACTAGGTGTACATGAAAAATGTTTGCGCGTCTTTGGAAATGACAAACTTACACCCTAAGCTTATTGGTATTCCTTCCAAGGCACACACTCAGCAGCCACATTTAAATAAAACTATGGAGCTTCATACCGAAACTTCATTCTGGTCTTTTTTTTTTAAATTTATTTATTTTTTTTATCGTTATTGACAAGTGTTCGGTCAATAAATATCGATACCAATTTTATCCCCCAGCCCTATGCTAAGCTAAAAAAAGCTCCCACCAGACCCAGAGATCTGCTGAATAGATTCAAAACTAACGACCCACCTAGTAAAATGAGATGTTACGAAACACCAACATGGTGCGGCTAAATATCAACTACGATATAAACGTCCCTGGGAGTAAATAAATAAGTAAGTTATAATGTTTGGCATCTGACATGCCATATTTGAATGCGCATGAATGAGATTTTGAGCTTTGGCAGAGAGGAAGATTTCAGTTAATGACTATTTACATTCTCTTCCTACTATTATATGACGTTAGCAGACTTGGAATGCATCTCACTTAAACCATAATGAACTACTGAATGAATTTTTGACTTCTCCTTTTGTCTTCCTCTATGAAAAGTCACAAGGATTCTGGAACATCATGAGGGCAACGGAAACAATGACATAATTGATGAACCAGCTCTAGAAACCAGTTAGTTGCATTTCAGACTAAAGTACTCGTTTTTTTTTTTTTTTTCATTACTTCGTCATAGTAAAGTCTGAAAATAAAACATCCTGTCAGTCTTGGCTTAAGGCAAATGGTGGCATATATTTGCATGAAAGAATAAAGCGTTTGAGAGGCTCGCTTCATTCTTTTCTATCTCTCTCTCTCTCTCTCTCTCTCTCTCTCTCTCTCTCTCTCTCTCTCTCTCTCTCTCTTCCCCATTTTTCTCTTTCTCTTTTATTTGGCAGCTGTTGAAAGCAGATCTGTAGGCCACTCAGCCATTTAGTCTATTGTGTTTAGCAGACGGCTGATCTCTCCGCTTCAGTCAGAGTTTGTGCAGCATATGATTGTGGGCTGGTGCACCTGGACTCTCTCTGACCAGTACAGCAGGTGTCTGTCTGAAGGCAGCTGCTCTGTTCAGCTCCTCCAGCCTTCTGCTGTTTGTTTTGCTCCTCAGGCAGTTACAAACAGCAGTTAGACCCGTCTGTGCATTTGCCTGCAGCTTTGTGAAACCATCAACATATATCTACATTTAACCCATGTCATTTCAGTCGGCTCCTGAAATCTGCATATAATGTAAAGCATGGAGTAAAGACTTGTTCGTCACTTAGATGTTCAAATAAGTTCGAAATACCATTGCAGCAGTATATCATTGGTTTAAATTCAGAATCAGAACTTGATGGTTTTAAAGAACTAAAGTCCATGTTTTTGGTTATAAACCAGCCTGAAACCCATGCCTTTTTACTTAAAGATGAAGACCCCACACATTGTTTTTACTGCTCAATTCCTCTTACAGTAAAACACATTTTACTGGACTGTCCTGCTTTTAATGATTCCAGAAGACTTTTTTATGAAATTAACTCTCTTAAGGACATTTTTAACAAAGTGACACCAGGAAACATTTTAGAATTCTTATCAAGTATTAATTCAAAAAATCTTATTTAACTTGTGTATTCATTTGTTTGTTGTTCTTAATTGTTTATTTATTATTGAAATGTTCTTGCCATGAAAATAGCCTTGCTTGCTGACATGGCAATAAATAAAAAATACATTACATTACATTACATATAAACCAGCCTGATTTCACAAGGAAACGTAACCATTTAAAATTTTTATTAGTTTAGTAGCTAATTTGTACGTTTTTAAAAAGGAGGTGTGGCACCCCGCTCCTAAACCCAACCATCATTAGGGGAATAAGTAAATCGTACTAAATTGTACAAATGAGATCATACGAATTCATGCTAATCAGCCGCTAAAAAAACAAACAAACAAAAAGTTACCAATCGCCGTGTTGTTAAAAATGCAGATTTTTCTCTCCATGTCGGCCTTCCGTCCACACTGAGACTGCATTTTTAGGAAAAGAAAACCCATCTTTTTGGACTGAAAACAAAGGCTTTCAAAAGCAATTTCGCATTTTAGTCATGTGATGCAGTCTTGTGACCATTTCAGTTAACATGGTGGACGACATTGTAAAGCAGATGTTTTGGATGCCGTTTTGACAGCTTTATTAAAGATTAATGTCAGTTTGTACATTCTCCGTATTGCCTCTCTTCAGAGGACACGGAACATTTACTAGGCTGTTAAGCGGTGGAAGCAGATGATAGTTGTGACCTTTTACTGCGACATTTCAAAAAGATGGAAGGTAAATAAACGGCAGGCGGATTTGATGCAGATAAAAGCGTCTTGCGTCTGACGAAAAGCGTTTTCAGTCATTTTAGAGTGGATGACGGAAATAATTGAAAACAATAGTGTGGACATGGAGGCTTTCGAAAGCAATTTACACATTTTATTCATGTGATCGATTCAGTTAACATGGTGGACAACATTGTAAAGCAGATGTTTTGGATGATGCCTGTTTTGACCACTTTTTTAAAGATTAATGTCAGTTTGTACGTTCTCCATATTGCCTCTCTTCAGAGGACACGGAACATCTACTAGGGCTGTTCAGCGGTGGAAGCAGATGATAGTTGCGACATTTTACTGCAACGTTTCAAAGAGACGTAAAGTAAATAAACGGTAGGCGGATATGACGTCGTTAAATGCGTCTTAGCCAAAGTTTGCTAACCGTTTCAAACTAGTGTATTTTAACAAGATTTTATTACAACAGTTTGCAGGCTAAATTCGAATCAGCTTCTAGGACAAACACTCCAGGTGGTCATAAAATTGATTTAATTGAGAAGTCTTATGATACTAAAAGTCATAGATTCCAAAAAAATTGGAAATTTGACCATTTTCGACAAAAAAAAAAAATGCTTCAAGAAATCGATTCTGAGTTTTCAGAAAGCATCACAATTAATTGATTCTTAGTTTTTTAACGTCTGATGGTGCCACAGAGACTGTGCGTGTATGATTAAAAAAAAACTAGCCTAGAGCGCCATCTGCTAGTGATGGCCGATCACAAACTAATCATTAGCTACATCCGAAATCACATATTTCCACACTATATAGTTTGCTAAAATCATTATGCGAGCCGAGTTGTATGTCCAAATTTATAGAATTCGAAAACAGTATGCGATAAGTACCCAGATGACCTACTACTTTTGGCACGATTCCGAAGTGCGCATCTGATGGATGCTACGCTATCCCATGATGTACCGTGAGAGAATTCATGAATGGAAGTGAAGTGGTGCAACTGATGTGGGTAGGTCATGTGATGATCACAAAATGGCGGATGTATTACGTCTAAGTTCCATTCATACTACTGACATTCATATTGTATAGAACGTACTGTTCTAATGGCAGAGTAGTACATTTAAATAGGCTATTACAATAGTAGTATGCAATTTCGGACACAGCCGTTCTTTTTAACTGGGTCTTTTAAGTCACAGGTGTCAAACTCAGTTCCTGGAGAGCCACAGCTCTGCACAGTTTAGCTTTAACCCTAAATAAACTCACCTAATCAAACTAATTGAGTCCTTCAGGCTTGTTTTAAACCTACAGGTAAGTGTGTTGGATCAGGGTTGAAACTAAGCAGTTCCTGGAGGGCCGCAGCACTGCACAGAGTTTGACACCTCTTTTCTAAGTGAACCATTCAAATCGGGTAACATGCACTCAAGATTTGGCCCCAAAAAGATGTCTATGTGGACTGTTATGTAATATTTGTGCTCATAGTTATGATTTTAGTCACTTTGACTAATGAGGTGTGAATGACTGGGCTAAATGTAGCTTGTGTACATGGAAAGACCTGAATCTCATCATTTTTTTTTTCTTCTTGTAGGAGGGTTTCTGCAGGTTTTTCCACAACGCAAGACAGCTGAACCAGGAATCCTCCATGAAGACGGCACTGTTTGCAGCAGCAGGAGTGGGTTTAGCTGGTCTAACCTTTCTCTTAGTACGCTGATGATTTTAGAATGCTCTTGCTCAATTTCACATTCACACACAACAACACCTGCTCTCTGTATTCTGTCATATGGCGAAGTCAAAACAGTTCTTATAGAGAAACCGGTCTTTTTGCACACTGTTTTTTTCCCACGCCTGTAATTACAGCAAACAGTCATTCATGTTGATTGTACACTATTCACATGGCCTTCAGAGGAAAGAAAGACAGATTGAATCCTTTGCATATCTAACATGGTGCTTTTTATTTCATAATTACCTTTATCACTCGTTTCTGTGTAAATCTGGCTAGTTTAGATAGTATTTACAGTTTATTTTGTGGAAAAAAAACGATACGAAACCAGTTTGTTTGTAATGTTTCTTTCAGTCTGAAAACAAGATGCTTGAGTGAACACAGTTGTGTCAGAAAAACATTATAAGAGACAATATATTTTGTAACGACAGATCTTTTTTTGTTGGACCACTTTTTGCTGTGCTATAGTGGTTTCCCGCCTTTTCGGATGTCTCCTGTTTCATCCTGGAAATCGATTCGTTTTCAAGGTGCTAGCTTGTTTTGGTTCCAAGCGATTTCTGTGATACTCTGCCCACTTGTAAGTGACCCAGTTTACGCTGTAAATTTATTTATTTACTTCTTCTAAAGAACAAATTATTACTATTTAGGCAATTTCCAACAATCAACAAAACATTATATTTTTGCATTGTTTTATTTATTAACTTCTTTCTTAATAAAATAATTTTACTGTGAAGTCTGTTTTTTGTACTACTTGGTTCTCTTATTGTTCCTTTAGTGTTTAAAGAAATTAAAATGATTGTCCTCGTGTCATTCCAATCCCCTGAGAGCTTTGTTTGTCATCAGAACAAAAAGTGCCTTTAGACTGTAAAAAATGAATCCGTAAAATTTACGGTAAAAAACCGGCAGCTGTGGTTGCCAGTATTTAACTGTAAAAAATACGGTACAAACCGTAAAAGTAATTTCTCATTTTTACAGTAAATTACCGTATTTCATTAATTTATAGAGGTAATATGTCTGTATTTTAAATTAGCAACATCTACACATCTTTTGTTACACAGATAAACACATTAACACAGCCATATGCAGGTGGTGATGAGAAAGTTTATACATAATGAACCAATGCTCATCACAAACAACTTTTCCCACAGTCAGAAAAGTGTATCAGTGAGAAGAAGGTGCTCAGTGTCATTCACACAGCTACTAAACACCAGTATGGTAACACGCATAAAACTAAAGTCATGAAATAAACAATGTTTATCAACATTAGATGTCACATAACTCACTAATATACATTACTGATGGGGAAACAACTAAAAAGATCCATATTAATGTCAACAAAAAGCATAAAAAGTGATGTGCCATGCAGGGAATTCTGGGAAAGTCAATTTACGGTTATTCGCCGTATATATTAAGGAAACCTACTGTTAACCAGGTTACGGATTTGTACTGTAGCATTTTTACAGTTTTTTACCGTTGAAATCACGGCCATTTTTTACAGTGAAGTCAGAGGAGTGAGGTTTTCATGCATAGCACTTCGCTACCTGGCCTCCGTTACAAGTCACTGGTACATCACATGGTATTAACAAAATAATGAATGAGATTTCCTGAAAGATACAACATGATGAATGAGATACTTTGTAAGTTACCCTTAGGTTTGCAGTGTTTGGAAAGTGAGGTTATACCTTAGATTTTGTAATTTACTCATATGTGTGACCATTATGGCAACACTCAGGACTAGATTATTTGGGGAGTTTTTAGATGCCAGTTAGATTTTTACAGATAGCTCAATTTTAGCCAAAACATTTTGCCAAAGTTTGGACGTCTATTGGACATATTTAAGACGCAAAAATGCTTAGTGGGTAGCTTTCTACCCTAATACAGAAATACTGCAGGAGACCTATTGGAACCTGCATGGACCCAAGATTCTCAGAGAAATTAGTCAAGTTTGGTGAAGGAAAAATCATGGTTTGGGGTTACATTCAGTATAGGGGCGTGCGAGAGATCTGCAGAGTGGATGGCGGCATCAACAGCCTGAGGTATCAAGACATTTGTGCTGCCCATTACATTACAAACCACAGGAGAGAGCAAATTCTTCAGCAGGATCGCGCTCCTTCTCATACTTCAGCCTCCACATCAAAATTCCTGAAAGCAAATAAGGTCAAGGGGCTCCAGTATTGGCCAGCCCAGTCACCAGGTATAAACATTATTGAGCGCATCTGGGCTAAGATGGAGGAGACGTTGAAGATAAATCCAAAGAATCTTTATGAACTCTGGGAGTCCTGCAAGAACTCTTTCTTTGCTGTTCCAGATGACTTTATTAATAAGTTATTTGAGTCATTGCAGAGATGTGTGGATTCAGTCCTCCAAACTCATCATACACAATTTTAATCATTTTTCCACTGCACCATGACTTTATATTCTATACTGTATATTATTTCTGTTAAATGACAAGACTTTTGTCTAAGTCAGACTATACTGTCCTAATTAAGTAATTAAAAATCAAGGCATGATCATATTTCTTTTTTTGCTCAAATAAGTGTAATCTAGAGGCATTTGCCTTTCATATAAACCACTTCTGATGCCAAATTATAAACTAGAATTCAAATTATTATTTCTTGTTCCTGAAACTTGGATAGGCGACAAGACGTTTGTCAGATGGTGTAGCATTACCTTTAATAGACTGTAAAAAATACTGTAGTACACTTTAGTTTTTACTAGAGTAAGCTGTGGTGTATTGTAGCATAATATACTCTCGTTGTAGAAAACTACAATATTGGGTAATTTATTGTTATATTCTAGTTGGGTTACTATAGCACTATACAATCATCACAACAGATTAATGCAAGTAATTTGTTATAATAGTTCAAAAAGACTTCAGCATTTACTATAAGTTACTATAGTATTTTATACTGTAGTAACTCTGTTTAGTGGCCCCTATATCTCAAGACTAATCACTTACGATGCAGAACTTGCATAGAGTATATTTCTACCATATTCCTACAGGAGTAAAAGACAAATTTCTCCAAATGAACTGCAATACAACTTGCTGACTATTTCATTTCCAAACATGTTGTGAACCCTCCACACAAGCTGGGAGAATCAAATTCTGCTAAGTGTTCAGTATACCAGCTGCAGTTCTTTATAAGATATTCTCAAAGGCAAAGCTGTGCTGACAGCAGATGTGAAAATGCTGTGTCAGGCGATGATTGGGCAGCATCTTAATGGAGCTCACAGTTAAGTTGCTACGTGAACCATACAATTAATTCTGAATGCCATAGGTTAGATTATTTGGTATTTGAAGGAACCAAACGGTTTCATCTGAACAGCAGACGACTTACTGAAATAACTCTCCATATGCTTTTTGTATGTTCATTACTGTCTCGCTCAGGAGTTCAAGAACATTGGGAGTTTATACTGTTTGCTGTGGAAAAAAAATGTATCTGCCAACAAGCTGACTGCAGTGCCATTGTTATAGTCAAGATTACATGTTTTCCTTTCTGATTCTGCTTTTTAAAACCCAACTATGTTGGTTTCCAGTTCATCTGACTCAGCAGAGCATTCTTGCTTTCCATTTACCGAAATGCTGATGTTAAAAAAGAAAAAAAAAAGAGAAAGAAATGTTCTCCATTATGAATAGTTAGGAGTGGTGGAAAGAGTGTGAAAATAATAAAAGTATGAGTAAAAAAGTACCCAAGAGTGGTGACTAGTCTATTCATTAATTCATTCATTTTCTTTTCGGCTTAGTCCCTTTATTAATCTGGGGTTGCCACAGCAGAATGAACCACCAACTTATCCAGCATATGTTTTATGCAGTGGATGCCCTTCCAGCTGCAACCCATCACTGGGAAACACCCACACACTTCCATTCACACACATACACTACGGACAATTTAGCTTACCCAGTTCACCTATATCACGTCTTTGGACTGTTGGGGAAACCAGAGCACCCGGAGGAAACCCACGCGAACACGGCGAGAACATGCAAACTTCACACAGAAATGCCAACTGACGGGGCTCGAACCAGTGACCTTCTTGCTGTGAGGCGATTGTGCTACCCACTGTGCCACCGTGCTGCCCTTGACTAGTGTATTACGTTGTGAAAATGATTCCATTTTATGGAAAATTAAAAACATAGTTTACATCAGTGCCATTCTCTTTTAAAGGGCACCTATGGTGAAAAATCTACTTTTCAAGCTGTTTGGACAGACATATGTGTAGGTATAGTGTATAGACCATCATATTGGGGTGATATAAACACACCCAGTCCTTTTTTTTTCAATTTAACAACATAAAAACGCTGGAACAATTGGAGCGGTTTTGAGACCGACCCCAACTTGACATAGGAGTGCGGTCCCCCCGCCCACCAAATTGATTGACAGCTGCGTATTAACATGTCTCCGTTGTAACGTTTATAATCCTATCAACAAGACAGGACGTGCGCAAAGCAACCGGGAATAAAAGGTCTGTTCAGTTTGCTAGGATCATCAATCATCATCAAATGTGATCAAGAGTGAGTTTTACAAGTTTAAAATCTTTTAAAACAGTGCATGTTTGTAATAAATTACAGTGATTTACTTCATTACCACAGCCGCGTGTCAGAACAATTATAAAAGAAGACGCTTCAATCCCGGTTTGTGGACGTTAAATCAGGTTTATTTTGTGCATTAACGTAACAGATATCCATACAGCAGTGGATATTAATATGTATCCTGTTACATTTGCGTCTGTGTGTCTGTGTGTGTGAGTGAACTTTGTAACGACATTGTGTGTGACTCGTCGTTGCAGCTCCACAACAAATGCATCAAATAATCATTGGTAAAGGTCTTACTGTAGTTTTTCCTCATAAACGTTACGTGAGATCTCCTTCTTTTATGTTTGTCAGTTGTCTGAGGCAGCCGAGGGCGGAGACTGAGGCACGCTGACAGGCACATGGGAACGGTGGGTGGGGAGGATTAGCCTTAAAGGCGCAGTACACAAAAACAGCAAAAAGCTGTTGAGAGCTATAAAATACAAACTAGTGAAAGCTATAATAAATAATCTGAAGGGTGTTTTGAGCTGAAACTTTACAGACACATTCTGGGGACACAAAAGACTTATATTAAATCTGGAAAAAGGGGTTACCTAGGTGCCCTTTAATGGTGTTAAAGTTTAACCCTCTACCGCATGGTGTTGCCATATGGCAACATGATACTTATGTTCATTTTCTTTCCACTGTTTCTTTAAGACCAACATTAAAAAAAATTTAGTTGGAAAGAGAAGACCTTAGTTTAGCCAATGATGTGCTTTGGTTAAGTCACATGACATGCAGTGTTTTTCTGACAGACTGGCATATATTGTGAGTAGTTGCTGAATGCAAATGTAAACATCAATAAAAACAAAGGATCAAATTATGTCAGAGCCACAAAAAAATCTGAAACATCACCTCCAGTAAGATATGATGACATATTCACAACTCAATTTTTTGTTGTTGATCAAATTAGTTTTTTGAAAATCGATCAAATGTATGTGTTGCCAAATGACAACACTGCAATAGTGGAATGTGCAATATTGCAATAGGTTAGCTAGCTTGCAAGGTCAGCTGTCAACTTTTAAGTTGTAACAATAACAACATGAAAGCTAGTAATATAATGTTGATTAGTTGTATGTTAATAACATTTGCATTATGGATAAAATCTAGTTTTAAAAGCAATACTACTTTTAAATAGATATGAATACAGGAAACAGGGTGTTAGCGAGCACCACCACGTTCTATGGTATGAAAGAAGAAGAGGTCAGAACTGGCTCTTTCTGCAGATGAAAGTGAGGATGAGATGGGTTTTAGTGACCATGAGAATGATGCAGGCTGGACATTTGATAGAGACAGTTCAAGTAAGTTAGCTCAGAGGCAGATAAGACAGGCGTATATAGTATAATATAGAAATATTGTTAGCTAGTAGCTACATTATTCTGACGCATCTGGATATACTAGACTTGCTATTTATTTGTTATAATATTTACTGGAGAAAGTATTTATATTTACTGTATGTTGTATACATGATAATACAATATTATGTTTGTTTTTAATAATATTCAGAAAAAAAGAATGGAATAAATGAAAGCTGTGGGAATAAGAGTTGTTGGAAAGTATGTAAGGTGCCATTTATAAGTTCTGTGTTAAAGTTTATAATACTGCAACACCAATTAAATCATTTCAAACAACAAAATTATTAAATATAAGGAAAGTTTTAAATGTAAAATTTCTAAGTTATATCCACTGTTGACGTTGTTGCCATGTGGCAACCAGAGATGTATAAAGTACTAGAGACCCAAACTTAAGTAAAAGTACAAGTGCTCTATCAATAAAGTGACTTGAGTAGAAGTTGAAGTGCTCTTTAGGCATCATACTTAAGTGGAAGTACTAAAGTATTCAACATTTTTTGTACTTAAGTATTGCAAGTAGTTTATTTAAAAATTTACTACTCAAGTACTGAAATTAAAAGTACAAGTATTGCGTTAGTTATTTTTAAAAAAGAGATATTGTTTTGTTTATTTTAAATATCTTTTTGGGGGCACAGGTTTAAGCAGAACAAAAAGAACCATGGTTTATGACTTATAAATAAATTTAAATATATATATATATATATATATATGATGGGTCAAAAACACCATTCAGCGTGACAGCCTTTATGATAGACAGTTAACGTTATGTGAACATTGCAGCATGATATGAACCGCAGGTAGCTAACGGTAGTTAACTTATCTAGCTCTTATGGATAGCTCAAACTGCTGTTTTGTGTATTTTATTATCTTTAACTTGACATGTTTCTTCAAATCCGACGGTAGAGTATGCACTTCATTCTATATGAACTGTCTTTCACTCTGACAAATGCAAACATTGGCTCTAAATAGGGTCACGGGTGGTCTTTTTCCTCATCGCCACAAACAGTTGAAAGTGAAGGAGTTGAAGGTGGAATTTCTGGGTTTTCATGTCTAAAACAAACTAAAGTGCTCTCAATGCAGGCAGGCAGCACTGTCTTCTTTGATCGTCTGATCAATGAACGATTGATTCGTAACATTTTTATAATTGTAACGAGTAACTATGCAACACATAAAAAATCTACTGGAGTAAAAGTATTAAGCTCATCGAAAATATGTACTGAAGTTAAAGTAGAAGTAGAAAAAAACAATACTCCAGTAGAGTACAGATAAAACTTTTTAGTACATCTCTGGTGGCAACATATCATAAAGTACCTTAAAAAAATTATTTTTCCAAATTATTTTTTACAGCACTTCAAGTTGTCATTTTAAGAAAAGAAAAACAGTTAATTTTTTTATAGATTTATCATAATGCGTGCAGTAG
Organism: Danio kyathit; assembly: GCA_903798195.1. Classification (NCBI taxonomy): domain Eukaryota; kingdom Metazoa; phylum Chordata; class Actinopteri; order Cypriniformes; family Danionidae; genus Danio; species Danio kyathit. The sequence continues at coordinate 50,314,315 of LR812536.1, forward strand.
AGGGTTAATTATTTGCCATTCATGGACTATATAGAGTGGCTGAGAGATCTTAACGTGCTGCAATTAAAGAAAATATATGCAATTACAAACAAACACCAGCGAGTTTAGAAAAGATCCTCATCAGTTTGACAACGTGTTGCAAATCCTCACAAAGCAAAGACAACTCGCTGCATTTCCTCACAATGCAAACAGCACAGAACACAACGGAAATGTTTTAAGGGGACCCAAAAACATGATGCACCAGGCTGGGATTTGCTTATTGTGCCATGACTATTGCTCAGTGAAGTTGTAGGTGATCTTTGAAAGGTGAGTTTTTTATTTATTTTAACATTGCGATTACACAATTTCCTTGTCGTTTGTATATTATTAGCCTAAATAAAAATAACCGGGTCCATCACATTTCAGGGTCCCCTTGAAACATTTACATTGTGTTCCGTGCTATTTGTTTTCATTTTCTCTCTAATTTACTGTTGGTGGCTGTTTTTGCCTCATTGACTTCCATTATAAACACATTGATTACAAAACAATGACAGCATATAATCATGCATTTTTGATTTTTGGGGATTTTCCCTGTTGAGAAGAGCTAAAATGTGTAATTTTTACTGTTGATCATCAGTCGGCACCATTAATCCTTTAGATAGGCCTGTACAAAAAAGCTTAGTTTCTGGATTTTATATGGAGTGTAACAGCAAAATAATGTGTGTGTATGTGTGTCTGTGAGTGTGTGAGAGTGACCTTTGCGCACTTACCTTAATGTGTCTGAGAAACTCAAAATATGCATCTCAGCTCTCAGAACTACAGGGAGTAAACAAAAACAAAGACTGTGTATTTATACACCATCAAATGTGGTTATAATGGAAGTCAATGGGGCAAAAACAGCCACCAAGTGAAGTTTATTTATAAACTAATTTTGAGAGGATCACATGCTTATGATTGCTTGCGGCCGGTCCCGCATTATTCAATTTATGATTCACCAATCAGACGATTCGTAAGCCACTATAAATACCCTAAGTTCCATATAACAGCCATCTTCATTTTGAAGAATCCCCCCTTCCACCCTTACTCCTCCTCCTTTCCTAGATGGGTGGCACGGTGGCCCAGTGTTTAGCACTGTTGCCTCACAGCAAGAACGTCACTGGTTCTAGTCCTTACCAAGCCAGTTTACACGTTCTCCCCGTGCTCGCGTGGGGTTCCCCAGTTTTCACCCACCGTCCAAAAACATGCAACTTAAGTTAATTGACTAATCCAAATTGGCACCATAGACACGCTCCTAGTAAGTAGTCATCTCTTAAGAGCAATCACTATCTGTTTATTAGCTACTACAGCAGGGGAGTTTTCGAGATCTACCTGAGCTCAAACTCCCCTCTCGCCTTGCAAACGGGAGGGAGCCCCGGGCTCGAGGATCTTATGAGCTCAGGGCTCTCTCCCGGGACAGCATGCCAAATAAGCTTTATAATCAATCATCAGCTAAGTGTGAAGTCTTAAACTGTAAATTAGGGAGAAAAAATGAAAATCTAACAATGCATCAAGGCCAATGTTGTTGCTTATCGTTCACATGTCCAAAACTGTGATAAAAGGGAAAAAAAATCCAGTACACAATTACTTTTCATATTGTATTTAAATTAATTTTTTCTATTCTATTCTATTCTATTCTATTCTATTCTATTCTATTATATTATATTATATTATATTATATTATATTTAAATACATCATTTTGTGTGGTTTTTTTCCCACCAAATCAGTGACATCATTTGTGAACTTGGCAATTAAAAAGTTAAAATCCTGTCATTTAAAAAAAAAACATTTAGTAGTTTTGATCAGAACTGAGGTTGATTAACAGATTTCTGCAAAAAAAATAATATTAATCTAGTGCATTTTTACAGCAGTTTGTGAATGTTTTCATCCCGAGCATAACAAAAGGGTAGTAAATTTGAACAGTGCATAAGGGTTAAAAAAGTTTAGACAAAAAAAGTTAACTGCAATTTATTTTAAAATATATTTATATTTTCTGCCTTCTTCAAATGTAATGTAATGTGTATTTGTATAGCGCATTTATTGTGTATGGCCATACACCCAAAGCGCTTCACAATCATGAGGGGGGTCTCTCCACACCACCACCAGTGTGTAGCATCCACTTGCAGCCACAGGACAACGGCGCCAGTGCGCTCACCACACACCAGCTATAGGTGGAGTGAAGAGACAGTGATAGAGCCAATTCGGTGGATGGGGATGATTAGGAGGCCATGATGGGTAAGGGCCGATTGAGGGACTTTGGCCAGGACACCGGGGTTACACCCCTTCTCTTTTTACGAGAAATGCCATGGGATTTTTAATGACCACAGAGAATCAGGACCTCGGTTTAACGTCTCATCCGAAAGACGGAATGTAGGAATTGCAAAGAGATTCCCAATATATCTAAGTGTCCTTTTTAAAAAAACAGAAATGTATCATAACTGAATGACTGAATGTCTGTGTCTGTATTTACACAGCTTAACATTATCTCCTTTAGTTTGCATCGATGGGCTGAATTTGTCAGTGTTTTGCATGCGCTCTTCCGATTTAGGCCTTATCTTTGCTTCGCAGATCTGATGTGGGAACAAGAACAAGGATGTATTTTCCTCATTAACACCTGGTCTAGACTTTTCCCGTTGGATCATGTCTACATTCGCTTAACATTTACTACTAAATTCTGCAGTCAGCACACTAAACAACACACAAGAACACAAGATACTGGTGATAATGCATTTTGCAGACAGCATGGAAACAAACCGCCTATCATAGCATTCATCTTCATTCAGTTGACTTTCTTTTTCATGTTTTATAATGCCTCATAATGTCAGTTTTCTCTTTGAAGTTATTCTACCTTGATCAAAGTTGTGTTGTGTCTTGTCTTTGATGGTATTGAATGTTACTGCCTTTGCAAAGATACAGAGAACCAGCTGGTTTTTGTCTGTAGTACGAAAATAAAAGAGAAAGTGCTACTGTTTCCCAGCATTCTGCTTCTGTTTTTGAATTCAATCCAACTCTCACTTTGTCTTATTGTTCGGTGAATGCTTCTGAAATTGACTTGGGAGGAATATAAATAGGCATAAATGAGGCAGTTGTTGACAGAAAAAAGTATGGAAGCTGTAGAGTGAATGTTAATCTTGGAGGAATTTGAGGAGATCAGATGTAGACAACTGATTTATGATAGCAGATTTTGATATGTTAGCAGGGCTGAGCATCTGCAACCGTTTCATTTGATGCCAATTGTTTGTTGCCATAAGTTCTTGCTCATTCCAGGGACATTATTTGTGGGATTATATGCTTAATATTTGTGATATTCTTGACATTGCTGATCCACTACATTTCGCACAGCTTTGTTTGTGCATTAAATGACAAATAAATGTTTTAAATGTACAGTTTAGGCTGATCTGACCACAATGGCCAAACAGTAGGCTATACATTAGATCTAAAATACCCTCAAAAATTACCTTTGTTGCTTGTTTAAACTAAAATGAGCTGAACAACACAACTCTTGAGTTATTTTTGAGAGAACTTAATTGTTTCATGTTCAATCCACTTAAACTTGTAAAAACAAATAAGCTAACTTAATTCCTTCATGTTGTCCCAACACAAATCGATTGTGCGGAACCCAGCATTATTTTAGTGTACAATCTGTGACTAGCAAACTTTTATGATTCGTACATATTTTGTCAATCAAAACTCCTACAATGGGTTTGCATAAATAAAATAAATACTCATTGTGTAGACATTGGAAACAATAGTTTTGAATGTATGGTTGATATCATGAATATGAACTTAAAGGCTATTGGATGATGACAGTAACGGAAAATTAGTTGTTAAAATTCAACCCTTCCAAAAAGTAAGAAAATATACTTTCGTTTGTTCTTTTGAGATAGCTTTTAAAATAGCAGAAGATATTTAAGATATGAAAATTGGTTTAATTACTCACCTTCTTGTCGTTTCAGCCTGATCTCATGAGAAAACGTAACTACTTTATGTTTTGTCAGTTTAGTGGCTAATTCGTAGGAATACGAGTTAAAGTTGTACAAAAAATGTACGATTTTAAAAAGAAGGCGTGGCACCTAACCCCACCCCTAAACCCAACCATCATTGGGGGATAAGCAAATCGTACTAAATTGTATGATTGAGATCGTACAAATTCATACAAATTAGCCACTAAATCGTATTGCGGTGAGATAGCGTTGGTCGTTCCAATCCCCTGAGACCTTCATTCATCTTCAGAATGCAAATTAAGTTATTTTAGATTAACTCCAGGAGCTCTCTCATCCTCCATAGCCAGCAATGGTCTCAAGATGCTCAGTGTCCAGAAAAGGGACCAAAAACATTGTCACATTCAGTGCTTAACTGTAATCATGTGAAGCTCCAAGAACATTTTTGTGCACCAAATAACTGTAAAAACAACCTATGTTTGGCTATGACTTCCACATCAGATCATGGTGCGTGTTTACTTACAGGTAGTACGACAATTCAGAGCGTACGCTGGGTCTTAAAAAGTCTTAAAATGTCAAATTTCAAAACCTTAAAAAGTCTTAAAGTCAATGACAAATTGTGTTGTAGGTCTTAAATTGTTTTAAACAGGTCTTAATTTAAATGACCAACAAGTACATTGCAATAAAACCAATAAAACAACAAAATATATATATATATATATATTAAATAATTTTATTGCAAAGAGATAAAATTCACAAATAGAAAAAAAAACAATTACTAAAAACAATTACACAATTCCTCATGACAATACCCAGCCATTAGAAAAAATCTTGACCCTGTATGTCTAAAATATTATTCCTAATGATCTTAAAAGGGTCTTTAAAAGTCTTCAATTTTACTTGATGAAAGCTGCAGAAACCCTGCAATTGTATATTACACTTCTGTAAACAAACCACTTGACCACCTGACCACCTGCAGGAGAAAAGACATTGGCGAACACTATTTTAAAAATTATGGCATCATGCCCCTCACAGTTCATCCAATTCTATCTCACGGCAATTCGTAACTTTCTGATTTAGTGGCTAATTCGTAGAAATTCATACAATTTAGTACAATTTGCTTATCCTCCAACGATGGTTGGGTTTAGGGGTGGGGTTTGGTGCCACGCCTCCTTATTAAAATCGTACATATTCATATGACTAAATGTGTACGAATTTGTACGAATTAGCCATTAAAATGACAAAACGTAAAAATAGTAACATTTCCTCGTGAGATCAGGCTTTAAAGGATCCAGTTTTAAAAGGAAACAATTAAATTAACAAACTACTTTCCATGCATAATTGCAGATGACACCACAGTGATTGATCTAATCAGCAACAATGATGAGACGGCCTACAGGGAGGAGATACAGCATCTGGCCACTTGGTGCACCGACAATAATCTGCTCCTTAACACCAAGGAGCTCATTGTGGACTTCAGGAAGGGACGAACAGGCTCACATGATCCCATCCACATCAATGGGATGGCCGTTAAGCCTGTCTCATCCTTCAAGTTCCTGGGGACCCACATCTCAAAGGACCTTTCCTGGACCACCAACACCTCCAGCCTGGTCAAGAAAGCTCACCAGCGCCTATTTTTCTTAAGGCAACTTAAGAAGAACCAACTGTCATCAGCCGTCTTGGTGAACTTCAACCGCTGCACAATAGAAAGCATCCTGACCAACTGCGTCCCGGTCTGGTATGGAAGCTGCTCTGTTGCTGAGCGTAAGGCACTGCAGTGGGTCACAAAACTGCCCAATGCATCACAGGGACCACATTGCCAGCCATAGAGGACATCCAGGAGAAACACTGTCTGCGCCGAGCACACAGTATTTTTAAGGATTCCTCTCACCCTGCTCACAGACTGTTTTCTCTCCTGCCTTCCGGCAGGCGCATCAGGCTCCCCTGGACAAAAACCAGTAGACTAAGGAACAGCTTTTTCCCCAGAGCTGTTTCCCTTTTGAACTCTACCCCCACTGACTCTTTTGCCCCCCTGATACACCCCCCACTCTCCTCATACCTTATACTCCTCATAATCACTGCACTATTTAACATTTGCACATTTAAAAATTGCACATATTCATTGCACTACATTGCACTGATTCATTTATTTGAACTGTACATACTCACTGCACATGTACATTTGTAGTTATTTTTATCTATCTGCACACTTCTGATTATTAATAGCAACTTGTATATATATCCATCTATTGTAAATCTCTGTTTATAGCTAATACAACCTGTATATAAGTAAACAATCAGAAGAAACAAAACACTAAATTTAAAAGGACTTTTTCCCACAGATAAGCTTGTGATAGCTATCTCAGGTTAAAATAACCAAAGTAATATTGTTTTCATAATGGACAAAAAAAAAAAAAAATATTTAGTGTGTTGATTATATAGCACTATGTATCACAACCTTGTTTTCTGAAGTGATTCATTGACATTATTTTGAATGGATGTATCCAAAATCAGAAGTGCAACCCACTATTTAAAATGCAGAAGTCACATGTGGAAAAAGGTAGTCTGGTTGTGTAGTTACTAAATTAGTTAGCATAAAGCTTTCTCTTCTTTTTTGTCTAAGCTTGTCTGAAACTTGAAGTTTCAGTTCTGCTTAAAACACCTACATCCTTCATTGTCACCTGTTCTCTACTGAAAATGAATGGGATCATGTGGCTTTGCTGCTGCACGTCATTTGGCAGTGTGAACGAAGCTTAAGACATGAAGCTGCACCTGTGACATCAAAACTACGACCACAGCCCTAATTTTACTCACGAACTGAAAAAACCCTTTACAAAAACCTATAGGGAACTAAAAGTTTGCTATTATTCTGGGATATGATGTCACGGCTGCGGGACTCTATTTTTATTGATAAAAGTGCAGTGCATATTGCGTAATATTGACAGCTAGTGGTTGGACTGGGTAAAGCAGTCAAATATATTTTTTTTTATTTTTGACAACTCATTGAATTGAGCTGCCAAAATGAGTACATCAACAGGAACAAGATGAACAGCTGTTGTGTTAGTATCTGGATCAATCGCACTGACAGTCGAAACAGATGCTGTTATTTTAACCAAGCTTTTGAGGATGATGTATTTCAGTTAAAGTCTGAGCATGCTTATTTTCATCCTTTTTATTTTCTTCTGCGAAATAAAGTTATGTATATGGTTAATGTTATCCATAGATTATCTTATGAAACACAGACTAGATTTCACGTAGATAAATGCATCACATGAATTGAATTAGTTCGTTCTAATTTAATATACGACTTGGTGCTAAAATATTGCCTCAAAACTCTGTACTGTTCAAACTGAAGTCCATATCTGCCTCACATTTCAAAAGTGAAAAGGGATAACACTGAACATCTTAAATAAAATGTTAATTTGAATGTTCAATTTTCAGTTTGTTGCTGTAATCAGTAGGGTGAAAACAAGGGTTGGATCCAAACTCAGCTTTTATTTGAGAATGGTCATACAGGCAAGGTTCAAAACAGGGATAGCATGCGAGTAATTCAAAAGTGTTGTTGGTGTAAGAGGCGAAAGGTCATGGTAGGATGCAAAACAAACATAAAACAAACAATGATCAAAACATGGCTAGACAATCCAAGAAACACTTTGAAAACCTCACTACAGCGAAAACAGGACTCAGCATGGATGTGTGTGTGAGTGGTGTATATAGTCCAAGTAATCAGTCCTCATCAGCATCAGCTGTATGAGTGTATCAGGAGGTGAACTGAAACAGGTGTGTGACAGAAAAGCATGATGGGGTTTGTAGTTCGGTAGAATGACAGGGAGCATTCTCCAGCAGCCTGCAAGGGCAACATTGCTGGTGATCATAACATATTACATTAGGACATAGGAAATACTTGAGTTACTTTTTAAAAATAGTAATGCGAGTTACTTTTTAGGTTAATTAATTAGCTTATAAAAATAAATAGCTGAATTAAAATTAACCTTGACACATTGAATCCCACACACAATGAGAGAACACTGAAACAGACAGAAACCAAGATGGCAGCACCTTACATTTCTGCGATGGAGGTATTCTCATTATTCTAAACTGATCAATGAAAAGAAAAGGGGGATTTTAGTCTCAATGGACTGACTTCACTTCACAAATAAGACGAAAAGTACAAAAGTAGTAAAACACAATGCTTTACTATTTCATTAATCTGTATATATGGCACATAGCTTGACGGTCAGGAAGTTCTCATAAGATTAGATTATCCTATATTATTATCGTACATATTATTATTGATGTGTTTTTTAAGGTAAATGAATGCAGAGCTGCTTTATTTAAAAAAAAAAAGAAGGAAAAAATCCTGCAAGTTATGAAACAGATCAAGCCTCAGACAGGTCAAACGCAAAAGTAACTCAAAAGTAATGTAATGCATTACTTATCATAAAAAGTAACTAATGGCCCGTTTCCACTGAGTGGTACAGTACGGTACAGTTTGTTATGCTTTTATGGCCATTTCCACTGTCAAAAGGCGTACCGAACCGCATCGTACCGTACCACTTTTTCGACACCCTTTCGAAAGGGTACCAAACACGAGAAAGGGTACCAAAAGGTGGAGCTACACTCGCTGATTGGTTACAGAGATACGTCACGATCTCGTGGAGCTAGCCAGAATGAAAACAAAGGAACCGCCATGTTTTTAATGCGCAGCCTAGGCCCAAGACATTACACCGTAAAACTATATGCATATAATAACGAGCCATGGATGACCCGAGCTCAAACAAACCTTGTCGTTGTCTTGATGTACAACCACAAAGCCAAGAAGAACAAAATCTGCCGTGTCTTGTTGTTGCTTTACGAGGCAGTCTAAAAGTGTGAGCGGTTTTCGCTTTCTCCAGGGAGCTCGCGATCGCGTCTATATTTGATATAGCGAACTTCTTGAGCTGATGATAATAACGTGTGTGTGATTATTGAAGTGTCTTTGACGTCTGATCCTTTCAGAAAAGAAAAGGACAAACACAAGAGTGAAGCGCGAAAAAAAAAGAAGCCCGACAAAACGCAAATTGTTTCAGCAACCTGATTCACGAACAAACTGCCACGTCGCATCGCATTTTGGACTATTATGAACTGGGAATGACGGAATTACTTTCTAACAGAGGCTGGTGAAGATTACAGACACAGATGAGAGGTTTGCTCTGAGTGTGGGTTATATGTTGCATGTTGTTTTTGAACTCAAATAAGGACTAAATGTATGCTGTGTGTAGTTTATCTGCCATTAGTAACATATAGGAGACTGTCGGGGTCTGTATGTGCTCATATATGTTGCATTTATTTATTTATTTTATATAATTGCGGACGTTACAGTAGGCTATTTCGCACTGTCATTGATCTGCTGTTATAATCAAATCATGTTCATAGAAAGGTTAGTAATAAACATTTATACACAAATATTTAGGTTTAAAGCATCTGTTTGGTGAGAAGTGCTTCTCATATGATTTGTCAACGACCTGTACAGCTTTACTGTAGACATTTATTCGAGCGAGAATGACGTCGACTGAAACTCTCTGTCGTACACCAGGCCCACCAAAAGGGTACCCTTTGTAGTGGAAACGCAAGCCTGATAAAGGTGACCCGTACCATACCGTACCGTACTGTACCAGTCAGTGAAAACGAGCCATAAGTAACGCAATTAGTTACTTTTATGGGGAGTAACTCAATATTTTAATGCACTACTTTCTGAGGGTACCTTTCCCCAACACTGGACGTAGTTAATATTTAAAATATTGTATTCTAAATTACATCTACATCAAAAATTAATAGTGTACATTTTCATTACCTTCAACTGAATCAAAGCAGTGCTGATATATATAGTAATATTGCACTGTTACCATTGTGATATTGGGCATATATTGTTATCTGTGAATGGGTCTTTGACATTGTCCAGCAGCTACACAGTAACGCCATAAAGACAAGCAGATAACCTTAGTAACCCCTTGGCAATCACCCCTACACTATGCAAGATGATCTAAAGGATAGTTCACTCAAAAATCAAAATTCCACCATCATTTGCTTGTTTTCCACATCTTCTAAACCTGCTTGACTTTCTTTCTTCTGCTGAAAACAAAGATATGTTTTAGAATGTTGCAGAAGAAAAGTTTAGAACTCCTCGAGTGTGAGTGGATGATGTGGAAGTTTCCATTTTTGGGTGGTGAAGTATCCTTGTAATGTCGAAATCTACTTTTCTACTCTTCTTTATTGCACCTGTCAACAAAAAATGGCATGTGAATGTATTAAATGTGCAAAAATGTAAGAATGAATTGATAAAACTCAACATATTGCAGCATTACCATGCATCAGTTTTGCAGAAAGTCTACTGAGCTGAATGCGAATTTCCGTCTAGCGATACGTGACTTGTGGAGAGCCAAAGCGGCTTTTCCTGTGACAGTTCTAAGAATTTCTGCCAATTCAAGCGCTGAGCTGTATCCTGTTCTGCTACTGCTGCTTTTGACATCACAGACAAGTTTGTCTTACAATTTCCTCAAAGATAACGCCACACAAACACTTATAAACACACATAAAAATTACACACCGTTAGTCCTTGATGTAGGCTTTAATTAATATAGGCTTTATAGCTGTGCTTTATAATTAATAGTCTTTTTCCAGGTCCTTCCTATGTAATTTCAGTTGTTTAGGTTACAGTAGTAGGGCAGCATGTAGGAGCAAGTAAATGTGGTTCACTTCTATTTAAAGTGTGTTTAATTATAGGATTTCAGGAAAGAAACGGGAGGACCGAAAATGAGCTGGAACAATACGAACTCACGCCGTCGCCTGGGATCATGGGACTTTATCATCTGGACAAGCTGGTGGTCTTATCAGCTTATATTATGAAACACTGGGTGGGCCTGTATCCTGACCGCCATTCCTGGTGTATTTTTTGTGAGAAGAACAATCTGAAAGATCTCCAGTTTGGACATGTGGGGTCAAGAAGCTGCAGTCGAAATAGAGAACAGAAGTCATGTGGGCACAAGGGTGGCGTGGGAGTCTATTCTTAGTGGTCAAACTGCAAAAGTCTACATTTTCTGAGTAAACTTAACAGTTTTGCTGTTAATGTGCAGAAAAACATTGACAGGACTTTCTGAGAAAAGTGCAAACCAATTCTGCAGCACCAATTCAGTTCATAATACAACTTCAGAAGGATCAAAAGGAATGCAGAGTTTGCATAATAAGATTAATACAATACAAAAAAATATGTAACCTTATTGATTGTGTTGTACATATGTAAGAGAACATGCTAAAAAGTGTCAAAGTATTATTGAAATACTCCCCTAAAACTTATTTGACCAGTTCTTAAAGCATTGGGGGGAAATTATACATTAATTAATTTAACGGCTGTCTGGAATGCATCACAACATTCCAAGGTATGTTGATAACAACCCCTGGAACTAATAACACAGGATCATTTGGGAACTTCGAATCATCTTGACTGTCAGTGAATACATTCACATCCATATACATGCTTGTCTGTAATGCCGCTGTTTTTTACTGATTGGCGCCATCTTGTGACTGAATAATAGATTAGTGTATGCTTCATTCAACGTTTTTTTTTTTTGTTTGTTTTGGCAGAAGGCTATGTAAAAAGCAGGATAAAGTAGCCTACATTCAGATAGTTGTTATCATGGAATAAAGCCCGACAGGCTTATTGGCTGTTGAGCTTTATTCTGCAAAAATGTCAACTGCGATAACAAACACCGGGATGTACTTTATCCCTTACTTAAATGATAAAGCTTTTAATCATCATGCCTTGATTTTCATTCATTCATTCATTTTCTTTTCGGCTTAGTCCCTTTATTATTCTGGGGTGGCCACAGCGGAATGAACCGCCAACTTACCCAGCATATGTTCCATGCAGCGGATGCCTTTCCAACTGCAACCCATCACTGGGAAACATCCATACACACTCATTCAGTACGGACAATTTAGCATACCCAATTCACCTATACCACATGTCTTTGGACTGTGGGGGAAATCGGAGCACCCGGAGAAAACCCACACGAACACAGGGAGTACATGCAAACACCACACAGAAACGCCAACTGACCCACTCAATGTACAGTATAGAATATGGTGATGGTGCAGTGGAAAAATAATGAATATTGTGTATGACTCCCATGAGCTTGGAGGACTGCATCCATACATCTCTGCAATGACTCAAATAACTTTATTAATAAAGTCATCTGAAATGGCAAAGAAAGCGTTCTTGCAGGACTCCCAGAGTTCATCAAGATTCTTTGGATTCATCTTCAATGCCACCTCCTTCATCTTACTCCAGACATGCTCAATAATGTTCTTGTCTGGTGACAGGGCTGGCCAATCCTGGAGCACCTTGACCTTCTTTGCTTTCAGGAACTTTGATGTGGAGGCTGAAGTATGAAAAGGAGCGCTATCCTGCTGAAGAGTTTACCCTCTCCTATGGTTTGTAATGTAATGGGGAGCACAAATGTCTTGATACCTCAGGCTGTTGATTTTGCCATCCACTCTGCAGATCTCTTGCACACCCCATTCTGAATGTAACCCCAAACCATGATTCCTTTACCAAACTTGACTGATTTCTATGAGAATCTTGGGTCCATGTGGGTTCCAATAGGTCTCCTGCAGTATGAAGTAAAAAATGTTGTTGTCTTTTTGTAAAATATCATTATGTGTATTAAGTTCCGTGGTTTTAGAATTATATATAAAAAAAAAAGAAAAAAGATTGCCATTTAATAAAATAGCCACTTTTAAAATTAGGTATTTAATAATAATTTTACAATTTTCTTTTAATTTAGGAGCTTAAATTAAGAGCTGTAATTTATTGAACTATGCTTGAAACAGTCACACCATAAGACCTGATTTGAGATTTGGCTTTAAAAAAAAAAATTTTTTATAACAAGAGGTCCATAGAAGACAAATACATTTCTGTGTTCCTTTAAAAATGAAACAGCATTACAGGGATACAGTAGTTCACCAGAAACTAAGATAAGAAATATCTGTCATCCTTTACTCAACCCTCATTTGTTCCAAAACCTGTTTAAATGTCTCTCTTCTGTTGAACACAAAGGAAGATTCTGAATAATGTTGGAGGACAAATTCCATTGCCTTCAATAGATCCTTCAGAATATCTTGTTTTTTGTTCAACAGAAGAAAGAACTTAAGTTTAGCAGTTAATTGTGAATAAATGATGAGTGAGTTTTATTTTCAGGTGAACTATTCCTTAAAGTGTGTCGATCTGTACATTGTACCTGTCTGGGACACTCTGTCCGTCTCATTAAAGTTGTTTCAAGCTACAGTGTCATGTTGCCTTTTCCTGGCCGCTACCGATCTCCGCGTCAATCATTCTCTGTCCAAAGGCCAGAGGCTGTAATGGTGATAGCGACGCAGCACATTTTATCCTCTGATCTTTGTCACACACTGAAATGATAGCCAGATATGAGGGATCTGATAAGCATTTGCTTCTTGTGCTCGTTCCCATGGAAAATTGTGTTGTGCATGTGTTCAAATCAGCACAGGTGAGATGTCACATGGTTTCAGTGGCCCTCGGTTGACCCATTGGCTTCCTATACACTCTAAAAAATGCTGAGTTGTTTTAACTCAACATATTCATATTTTGGAGTGTGATTTAAAAGAGTTTTAAGGATAGTTCACATTTCAAGTACAGTTCTTTTAATTTGATTTGTTGTGACCAAAAGATGATACCTTTAAAGGTTTGTTTATCATTTACATTTAAAGGGATAGCTCACACACACACACAAAAAAAAACAATTTCATAAATTTAATTTACTTACACTCAAGTGGTTATAAACTTTTGGGAATATCTTATGTTGAACACAATACAAAATATTCTGACGAAAGTTGCAAAAAAAAAAGCTGTCAATAGCTATGTTTTCATCCACCTATTTTTATGCGCATATCTAAAATGCGCATAAAAAAAGGTGGATGGAACATAACTATCGACTGCTTTTTTTTGCAACTTTCGGCAAAATATTTTGTATTGTTAAAATTGGTTGATGGAAATGCCAAGATGCGCATAACTAGGATAAATTTTTTATTCAATAAGAAAAGATGCGCATAAACTACAGTACTATCATCTCAAAAACATTGCAAGAAATAGATGCTTTGTTTCCAGTGGAGACTTAGAGAAACTTGTTCATGCTTTTATCAGCAGCAGGGTGGATTACTGTAACGGCCTCTTCACGGGCCTTCCCAAAAAGACAGTCAGACAGTTGCAGCTCATCCAGAACGCTGCGGCCAGGATTCTGACCAGAACCAGGAAATCAGAGCATATCACACCTGTCCTCAGGTCTTTACACTGGCTCCCAGTTACATTCAGAATAAATTTTAAAGTATTACTACTTATCTATAAATCACTAAATGGCCTAGGACCTCAATACATTACAGATATGCTCACTGAATACAAACCTAGAAGAACACTCAGATCTCTAGGATCATATAAACTAGAAATTTCAAGAGTTCAGTCAAAGCAGGGTGAATCAGCTTTCAGCTACTACGCCCCTCGCTGCTGGAATCAACTCCCAGAAATGATCAGATGTGCTCCAACATTAGGCACATTTAAATCCAGACTGAAAACACATCTGTTTAGCTGTGCCTTTACTGAATGAGCACTGTGCTACACCCGACAAATGGCACTATTATGTTTTTCTCTTCTTTTTCATTCTTTTACAACCTGTTTTAACATATTTTTATCGTTTTTTTATTATTTGTTTTTATTTTTTCTAACATTTGTCTTTTTTATTCCTGTTTATGTGAAGCACTTTGAATTGCCACTGTATATGAAATGTGCTATATAAATAAACTTGCCTTGCCTTGCCTTACAGTATGATGGAAACACTTTTACCGTACAAATTCTAGTATGTGCATTAAAAAAAGTCACGTGATTTTGTTATAAGAGATCATGTGATGATGGACAAACCAGCAGGCTGAGCACATTGTAAAACATCTGAAATGCTGTTTTGGTAGTTCTAAAATGCCGTAACCATTGTAGCATTAGTGTTATTATATTATTAATTATACCTACATTAACTGTCAAGAGCGTCTGTGCTTCACGTCTCACACCTAGGGGCCTATCATACACCCGGCGCAATAAGACGCAAGACCTGTTTGCCCTGACGTGTTGCTATTTTCAGACCAACGCAACATTAAATTTCCCGTTTACCACCACGTTATTTAAATAGCAAATCCATTTGTGGCACATTGTTGACTCATGGGTGTTTTGGTCTAGAAAAGAGGTGTGTTAAGGCGCATTGTTGTCACGTTGCTATTTTGAGGAACTAAAATAGACTGCACAATAGACCAGCTGAAAGCAGGTCCAGCGCAGAGTGCCTTAGCTGAAAAAGGATTTAATGTACTGTATAACACTTACATTCAGTTTGCATAATAATTTGGAACGCGGTGTATGAGTGCATGCGTATTTTTTATCAATTGGGAACTTGCGAAGAGATTTCAAAACAGGGTCAGGAATTCATCCATCATGCACACAGATGAAGATCTCCTAACAGAGGTTACATTTCCAGCACATGTACTGAACTGTCAGGGGGATCATCACAACTATGATGAGAGAAATCAGGCATGCTTGAGGATTTTGCCCTTTGTATGATCACATCTTGGGACATCATGCTTTGTTTTTGATCAATTTAAAGGTTTTTGGTCAGTTTTGAATTCATATTGCTGTAAAAACCGCACCAAAGTTCATTTGGAAGAGGTCCAAATTCACAATTTCAGTAGTCTGCTTGTCCTTGCTTGTATGGTGCGCTTCAGGGTTTGGACGGTTCATACTTCATCAAATGCTCACCGAAAAAATAGAGCATTAGGGTTCATGTTAATAAAACAAAACCTGCTCAATTGAATCACCCTCAAATACACGGCAAAAAACCCAAAACAAAATCGATCAATAAATTTTGACAATAGCATGTTGTTAAAGGGCCACGAAACCCCCTGTCTCAGCAGGGTGTTTTCACACCTCTGTTTTGAAAAAAGTCAGGAAAGTTGGGCGTGTCCAGCTCTGGGAGTGTGGGAGTGTCGGGGGAGGGAAAGAGGATAAGATATGCATAGAAGGGCGTTTCCATTTGGGTGCGCGCTTAGTTTCACAGGCAAAACAAACAGAGAGAGGCTGATTTGATACGCATGGCGAATGAGAGAAAAAAAATCCTCCGCATTTCTCTGTAACTTATGTACTCGGTAGGTAGATAGCGTCAGAAAGCCGTGTGTGTATAGACTATCCTGCCACAAAATGCGGCGAAAATCCTGCACGACGGGAATAGTTTGTGTTTACATGTTTACACTCAGAGAGCAGCATTTACAGCGGATCTTTCAGTCTATAATATTGTACTGTAATATTGCAGTGATATTAACATAATGTAAACTTAGTAACTAAATCATTTTGACTGAGGTATGTCTTTAAAAACTGAAAGAGCACTAGCTGAAGATACGACAAACTTTGTAATCTGGGTTAAACAAAGAGCACTGATCGCACACACTTACCTAATCTGTAGCGACAGCACAAAAAGGAGACGAGCGACAAATCCGGATTTCACCATTTCCAGATGAGAAAAAGCTCTCGGGTAAAAAATGTTCCTTACAAACGCGTTTCTGTCGCGTGTCGCGTGCACTGTAATCCACACGTGAGTCCAGCAGCTCTCTCATAAAAGGAAAATGAAAACAAAACCTTGTTGCAGCACACTAATAAACGCAAAACCGATGACTCTTGTCTCCAAATTCTTGTTCTTTCACTTGTTTTGGCAACACAACGTGGCGTCTCTCTTCCGTCTGTACGGTGTAAACAGGTAAACAGTCTCCGGAGCTATCATGCATATTAATGAAGTTTCGCGTCGTACACAATAGAGCGCGCTGATTGGTTTGAAGCACGTCTTTGTCATGAATTAATGCCGCACACCCACATACGTCAGAATGTTCTGGAAAAGACAGACAGCCACTCTCCACTCTGGATTTACACCTAAGTATCTCATGGCCGTGACGCAGCTTCAAAAATTCGTTTCAAACCGGAAGAACGAATTTGCTCAAAATAACGCAAAAACAACCAATTTTCACTTTTTAGTGCAATATATGTGTCCTAATAGTGTTTATAGCAGCGTGGGACACATATATGACTGTCAACAGCTCAAAAAATGTGTTTTGGTGTTTCGTGACCCTTTAAGCTTTAATAAGGCTATATAGTGCACAATACATTTCTAGAAAATAAATAGAAATTAGAACTTTTTAGTATTAAAAAATAACATAAACTTTTACTTAAACCTTTTACTTCCTGTCGTGTACGGGTCAAATCTGACCGATTTACAGCTTAAAACACTCATAAATATTGTGTTTTACATCTGATTGCCTCAAGGCCCTATGATATCCTCCACACTATGCACTTAAACATATAAAAGTAATGATCACCTCTTTCATTGAATTTTAAGTGTTTTAATCAACTTGTTACACCTGTGGTGTTCCCGGTCAAAAGTGACCGCCATAGGAAATGAATGAGTATCCATAAGATATTCATCCATCAGACAAAAAACATCCCCATTCATTCTTTCAGTCAATCTCAGTTTAGTCTATCTCTGGAGCACTTTTAGCTTAGCTGAGCATAAATTATTTTATTGGACTAGACTGTTATCATCTTGCTCAAAATTGACCAATGTATAACAAGTGCTAGTTCTGTGTCCATGCTCACCGTCTATACCCACCCCCAGATAGCATACAAATGTAGGCCGCTTTAGGCAGTTATGCAGCACCGGTGGTCTTCTTTTTGGCCAGACAGAATGAATGTGATCCTGAAGTGGCTCACCTGTACAATGGCAAAAGAGAGCCAAAGATTCCAATTCATATATGGGCCATTTAAGGCAAAGATTTGGCACTTATGGCAAAATGTAATCTGAATGTGAGCCTAATGTGGCCCACTTTGGCAAATATTCGGCACAGTAAGCTCTGGCTAATGTGACTGTAACCCTAAAGCAGGGCTGCTCAACCCTCTTCCTGGAGATCTACCTTCCAGCAAAGTTCAGCTCCAACCCTGATCAAACACACCTGAACCAATTAATTAGAACCTGAACATCACTTGATAATTACAGGCAGGTGTGTTTGATATGGGTTGCAACTGAAATCTGCAGGAAGGTAGATCTCCAGGAAGAGGGTTCAGCACCCTTGACCTAAAGTGTCCTAGCAAAAATATGGCAAATGTGGCTCAGCTATTTTTTAACATATGTGGCCCACTTTTGGCAAGTTATTTTAAAACAAGTTATTTTAAAACATATGTAAACCACTTTTGGCAAATATTAGGCACAGTAAGCTCTGGCTAATGTCGCTGTGAGCCTAAAGTGGCCCAGAGAAGATTTGACAAATGTAGCCCAGTTATCTTAAAATATATGCAGCCTAATTTTGGTGAATATTTGGCTTAGTAAGCTTTGGCTAATGTGGCTCTGAGCCTAAAGTGGCCCAGATAAGATACGGCAAATGTGGCCCAGTTATCTTAAAACATATGTGGGCCACTTTTGGCGAATTTTCAGCACGGTAAGCTCCGGCTAATGTGGATTTGAGCCTATAGTGGCCTAGAGAAGATATGGCAAATGTGGCCCAGTTATCCTAAAACAAATGTGGGCCACTTTTGGCAAATATTCAGCACAGTAAGCTCTGACTAATGTGGATTTGAGCCTATAGTGGCCCAGAGAAGATATGACAAATGTGGCTCAGTTATTTTAAAACATATATGGGCCACTTTTGGCAAATGTTTGGCATAGTAAGCTTTGGCTAATGTGCCTGTGAGCCTATAGTGGCCCAGATGAGATATGGCAAATATGGGTGAGTATCTCTGGCTAAAGATGGTGTGAGCTCAAAGCAGCTGTGGTAAGATGTAGCAAGTATGGTACTGTTATCCTAAAACATATGATAGGTCACTTTTGGTAAAGATAAAGTACAGAGCTCATTTGATAATTATAGGCGTCAAACCATAGCTCTTTGACATGACAGGTATGATTTAGTATAGCTAATTTGTGGCCCAGATCTAGCAAACAGGATCGGACCACGCTAAAGCCATCAATCCATTCAGTATGTGGTCCGGATGTAAGTGTCTGGAGTAGGCCAGATCTGGGCCAGAATAAAATCAAACTGTGGCCCAGAATAGGGTGAGTTCTGATTCATTTGATTGAATTCTGGCTGATGTGGGGTATTGCTATGGCTTAATTGTGGCCCAGATCTGGCAAACAGGAGTGGACTATCCAAGTTCCATCATTCCATGCGGTATGTGGGCCGGATGTAAGTGTCTGGTGTGAGCCAGATTTGAGCCATATGAATTTTGCTAGCTGGGTCAGTCACTATTCCCTATATTAGTACACTAATATAGTCCAATTGAAGGACTGAATGAAACTTCGAGCACTCAGTACACAGGAAAGTATACCGTTTTGTTTGTACTTTGCTGAGCTGTCTATTAGTAATGAAACAAAGTGTTTTGATTTTTGTCATCTATTGTTCATTTTGTATTGTTCCTATTTGTATTTTCACTGCAGTTATTTTGTTTTAGGTGCTATTGGAAGCAAGCTAACCTTTTTGGTGTGAAAATGCTGCCTGTGTTATGGAATATGTTTCTGTGTTTTTTTTCATAGACCAAGTGATACATCGGGGGATGGTTAAACGCTCATTGACCTCATTCACGTTATTACAAACAGCAGATGCTGCATTATGAACGATGTGGGGGATGCTGCACATTCCATGTTTTTGTAGGTTGGGACATTAAGGATGCTGATCCTGAGGTTATTAGTGGCATTGCTAAGATCACTAAAATAGTAAGCTGCTCAAATGACCAGTACTCTTAACTTCAACATATATCATGTAGCTTCTTAAAGCAAATAAACAAGTGAACAAAAATAATTTGAACACAATAGAATAACAAAAATTGATAACTATCTCTACTCATTAAAATCATATAGGCTAATGCCAGGCTGAGTTGATGAACATTTAAAGGTGTGCAGTTATTTTCATGGAAACGCACATTTGAAGTAGTTCCAGGCAGGTCTTTACTGCATTACTGTTCCATATTATGATTACTTTTTATTTTGGCTATATAATTTGTTCATTTTATTCTAAACTGCCATCACTGAACATGTTCGAATGGCCATATTCCCAACTGACAGAGGGCATCACTGACTAATAGTCAAAACTTTTACCTAAAAACACCTGATTTGCAGTGTATCACGAGTAAACGTAACTATTCAACGCTTTGTCCATTTAGTGGCTAATTGGGTAAATGCCAACTCGGGGTCATTCTAATTACGTATCACTACATTTCTGGAGATCGTGAAATACATCCCAAGAGGTATGTTTTTTGCAGTTTTTGTTTTCACAAAGCCACCAGAGGCAGCTGTGTACGCTTTTTCAGATCTCAAATTTTTCTCGCAAGTGCCATTTGTGCTTGACCCACCCTCCTCCTTCCCTAAACCCAACCAATAGTGTTTTCAAAAGCACCAATTGACCCACCCACCCACTTCCCTAAACCAAACCGACTGTTTTATAAAACAATTCAGAAAAAGAAAATGCCTTGCCTGATTTTTACCACGTTTTTAGATTTTACCACAATCTCACCCTGTTATTTATTCATTCATTCATTCATTTTCTTTTCGGATTAGTCTCTTTATTAATCCGGGGTCGATACAACGGAATGAACCGCCAACTTATCCAGCATATGTTTTATGCAACGGATGCCCTTCCAGCCGCAACCCATCTCTGGGAAACATCCATACACACTCATTCACACTCATACACTACAGACAATTTAGCCTACCCAATTCACCTGTACCGCATGTCTTTGGACTGTGGGGGAAACCGGAGCACCCGGAGGAAACCCACGCGAACGCAGGGAGAACATTCAAACTCCACACAGAAACGGCAACTGACCCAGCCGAGGCTCGAACCAGCGACCTTCTTGCTGTGAGGCGACAGCACTACCTACTGCACCACTGCGTCGCCCCCTGTTATTTACTTGATTATTTTTTTTTTTGGCTTCTGTTTTTGTCCTCCCGCTTTCTGGAACCGTTCTTTGCCAGACTCAAACCCCGTCATTGTGGTCAACTCATCTCTGTGTCTCAAGTCCGTCGATGTACAAGGCGAGCTTCTGGACAAACTGGTAACAGCGGGAAAGCCGTCCATAGTACGCGATCAGCTGGTAAGCAAGAAAAGGAACTGCATCATACCACCCCGTAGCGTTCGTTTTAAAGACAAAATGCAGAATTCGTACTTCTGGCTACATAATTCGCGATCTCCAGAAATGTATACAGGGTGACGTTTTCAGAATGAGCCTATATTGGAAAACAAGGCAGCCATTTTAATTACACTTACAGGTTATGTAGGAAGGACAAACACTTACAGGATCTGGAGGAAGAAGAAACTGGTCCATACAAACTGTGTAACAGTTACTGACAGTACATTAATAGTCTTTGCTGATCCTTCCTTTATTAACAAACGACCTTCCCTTAATCATCAGAAAAATGACAGGAACAAACACAACATATGATATACTGTGGTATTGTTGTGAAAATTAACTTTAACCCTTTTTTCCCCACAGCCGCATATATGGCCATCTCTAAGTGAAGTAATCTTTGCGACATGATGAATCCCATGATCCCCTGCGCTGTGCTAGTGTTTAAAGGGAAAGGCACGTTCACGTTTTACCGGATCTAGCAGTTCATCGTGGCATATTTGGTGATGTCTCGTATCAACATCAATACGAGCAGGCAAAAGATCCGAACACAAAACAAATCATTCATTCAACTCTTTCCTTGAAGAATCAATAGTTTTAAACGGTGCACTGTCAGATTTAAACCTCAGCTGGATGTTTTCATTCACTTAGAGCTGTGTTACGCACTGCATGGAAGGTCATTTTTAAAAACCCATAATAGGGGCTCCTTAAAGTCTAAATAAATTTCCCAGCTAAGAGCAGGACTATTTATTCCTCAAATAGTCATGTGGAGTTCCAGACCCAAAGAGGTAAACAATGACTTTTTAAACAGGCTGTTCTAACAAAAAAAAAAAAAAAAATCTGAAACAAAGGCACTAAGCGTTTCTAATTCTTCCAAGAATCCATAGGGAACATCAGCGACCTCATTTCCTCCAGGGGTAATCGTGAATAGAGTATTGTTGATAATGACGTTGTTGACACAGAGTATTGTGGCTCAGGACATCAACCTTCATTTGGCCTTAAAACGTCACAATGTGTGTTCCTGTTTATGTCTGTTTCATCAAGATATAAATCTAGACATCTGGCCTTCATAATTTGCACTCGTGTTTATGAAGTTGTTTGTCTTTGGGATTACGGAGATTATTCAAATGGGGAAATTCCCAGATTTCTGTAAAGCCTGAGAGGCTGGAGATTGAGACTATATCAGCATTTTCTCCAATAACAGAAAACCAAAGCATGTTTTTAGTAGACGTCCAGTCAGCTGTCTTACAGGTTACTGGATGTTACTGGGAGGGAATGGTGTTAGTGCTGGGAAAGGGAGGATTCAGACAGACAACAAACCCTGATATTACTACAAGCCCTGACAAGGTGATGCTTTATGACATCACTCGTGGTCCGCCCAATGAGCTCACAGGACCAGCTGATCATGTTTTCCAGCTGTGA
Organism: Danio kyathit; assembly: GCA_903798195.1. NCBI lineage: Eukaryota > Metazoa > Chordata > Actinopteri > Cypriniformes > Danionidae > Danio > Danio kyathit. The sequence goes on from LR812536.1 coordinate 50,336,930, forward strand.
AAAACACTGACTGATAACATCTGTGACAGCAAAATAGAGAGATTCTCAGAATGTTATTAATGGAAAAACCCTGCCCATAGTAAATAGCATGAGTGAGACATTACAAGTGAAAGTCTGGGAAGGAAAATAGATCACCAAAAGTTATGTTTACTCACTCTCAAGATTTGTTCGTATGTGGAAAAACAAAAAGATAGTTTGAAAAATGAGTGTTTCTTTTTGCACTTTTCAACAATGCATGAAATATTTATATTTTTTTAACAGCCCATATGATTTGTGCATTTTGGTCCAAGTCTTCGTAAGTAGAGTTTTTTAATCCATGGACCCCCAAATATGATCAACCTTGCATGAAGAACCTGAAACTAAAATATAAACGAGATTTTAAAAGGTGTACTCTAAAAAAAGAGTCCGTTTATACTGAACAGAATCCACATTACAACACCTAACCTGCATTAAAGGTGCAGTAGGTGATTGTCTTCAGAAACATTTTTGATTGTGCTGGTTAAAAGTCTCTTCACATTCCAATAGTAATAATTCAAGTAAATAATCTCAATGTATCATATGTGTTTTTATATTCTGGGTAAGGCATAAAACTAAAAAATGTTTGTCGGACTGATAATTCCCATAATTCTGATAAGTAGCCCAAACTGTCTGTCAACAAATGTAGATTTGTACATCTGCGCACCCCTCTTCACGTAGACAGACTGCTATGCCATCATAAATTGTAAAGATAACCCTTTAAAAAATTCCAAGCGGAATTCTCTGTTGACTTGTCTCTTTGGTGTGACTTCAGCTAATCAATTTCGGCCAATGCCATTCATTCATTCATTCATTTTCTTGTCGGCTTTGTCCCTTGCGGGGTCGCCACAGCGGAATGAACCGCCAACTTATCCAGCACGATTTTACGCAGCGGATGCCCTTCCAGCCGCAACCCATCTCTGGGAACTTCCACACACACATTCACACTCATACACTATGGACAATTTAGCTTACCCAATTCACCTGTACTGCATGTCTTTGGACTGTGGGGGAAACCGGAGCACCCGGAGGAAACCCACGCGAACCCAGGGAGAACATGCAAACTCCACACAGAAACGCCAACTGACCCAGCCCAGCCGAGGTTCGAACCTGCGACCCAGCGACGTTCTTGCTGTGAGGCAACAGCACTACCTACTGCGCCACTGGGTTGCCTTTCGGCCAATGCCAACAAATATTTTTCATGAGTCCAACATCTGGCTTTGCAAGAAAATCTGACACAAGAGAAGTCATCTTTCGCTGCTGTATTGTTTACAAATTGGGAAAACATTTTACAAGTAACTTTTATTCTAAATCTTGGACCTTATTCCTGAAACAAAACATGACCAATAAAAAAGTGTGAAGCACCAAAAGCAGCCCTTATTAAAATGAATTTGAAAACTATTTTGCTATTGTTGTGATCGCTGAATTTTCAAATGTAGTTTTTTACAAGAGAGGCTAGAACAATTGTGAATCTCTACATTATTATATCTCTACATTATTATTTTATATATATATATATATATATATTATAGGTGGGCATAGATTAATTTTTTTTTATCTAGATTAAAATGGCTCATATGAATTCTGCCGAAGGCATTCAGAATATGTGTGCTACCCAAATAATAAGTCTTTGAGAACGGGTTTTTCAAGCCAGGTGCCGCATTAGACCAGGGGCTCATCTGCGGTTTCCAAAATGCATCACAAACTGCTTGAGAAACTGTTCTATGATAATTGGTGATGAAAATAAATGATGTTCAATAAGATGTACTTGTGTTTACTAACTGTTTATTCAGTTAAACATGAATGTTGAACTGTAGGCCTACATAAGCTCAAAACAGAGATTTTATACTTGCTATTGATGTACGTACATACAGAAAATGCTGCTTCGCAAAGGCAAGTTCACAGAGCCCTGACGGTGTGTCAAGCATTATGTTTACATGGGCAACAATACTTTAATACGATTTTAATATGATAAAAAAAATACTCTGATTAAGAGTCTACCATGTAAACAGCAATTTTTGATTACCTTAATGCGACTAAAGTCATAACTGAACTAAGCAGAAATGAAATTAAGACGTGGAGTATGCAGATATTAGGGGCAATACTGACAAACTATTACCGTCATGTAGAACTTTTCGCCATATTTTCCGACTAGATCCACAAAGGCGGCTGTCAGTAAAGGACCGCACACACACACACACACACAGACGCACACACACAAACACACACACACCGCGAAATGCGGAAGTTTTTTTTTTTCCTATCTGGCGTGCGTTATTAAATTCCATAACACTCTCACCAGTCCTTACTCTCATTATTTGCGTCTAATACCCCAGTTTGCAGCAGCACTTTAACGCCGATAACGACCCACATCTTATATACCACCATATACATATATATATATATTTTTTTTTTTTTTTTTTAAGAATTTCAACAAAAGTTGAAAGTTGAATGTACTAGCCAGCTTGTTAGTTGCCTAGTAAATGACAATAGGCTACATTTTTTAATTTAAAACTTTGATGATATATGATGCAATAATTTTGTATTTTAAAAATAAGTATTTTTTCATATTTCTTTATTCTAAATATTTAGAAAATCTTTTTGGTACATCAAAAAGTGTGGTTATATGGTGTGGTCATTTCACAAGCTAAACCAGCTAAATATAGTGCTTAAAATTTCACTAAAATACACTACTGTATATAAATCTCATAATTAAATAGAAAATGAGGCGAAAAGCTGCAAAAAGATTCACTTTTGGAGAAAAAAGAACCACCCCTTTCATCAGGCTGGCTACGGACGTGTTATGTTTTAAAACTATTTTAGTCATGCAAAGCTAATGTAGATTGTGTTGTTTTTCAAATGGGCTATACTGTATACACGGAAGTGTTGTTCAGCCACTGAAATCTTCTGGTGAAAGATTGATGTGACTATTTTCAATTTCAAAAGGGACATTTTACAGCATTGATAATGTATATTTTTATTTAGTTTAATAACAAAACATCAGTAAATATCGCTATTCCGCCTAGCCTGAGGTGAAGTTGGTTTATATTCACATCACGTTGGTTCATTTTTGAACAATGACAACCTGTGACGTGCTATATTGTTTATCATGCTACTTTGAATACTGGTCTGAAATAGCGTGTAAGCATGGCTTAGTGTGTAATTCAGGGACTGTTCTCAAAGCTATTATGCTAATGGTTAGCATTTTGGAAGATCACCTACTGCACTTTTAAAAGTAACACAAGTTAAATAATCAAATTACTTTTTTGTAACTATTACTTTTTCATTTTCTAGAAAGTAATCTGAAATAATTAGTTTCAGAAAATGAATACCAGTTGAGTTAGGGCAACTTGGTGACGCAGTGGGTATCGCTGTCGCCTCACAGCAAGAAGGTCGCTGGTCGTGTGAAGTTTGCATGTTCTCCCCATGTTGGCGTGGGTTTCCTCCGGGTTCTCCAGTTTCCCCCACAGTGTTTTGCGACAGTTTGTGTCCGTCATGAGGCGTTTTGCCTTCAAAGCTTTCAATGGGAAAAGGCGTTGTTGCGTCGTCCATACTTTTTACAGTCATTAGTGACAGGCAGCTACAAAGTCACTACTAGTGTGAATGAGGCATCAGTATTAGCATTTGCACTGTAAGCTGTTTTTTTTTTATAATAACAAAACACCTCATTTTAATTTAAATGTATTATTTTTCACATGAAAAACACTTTAGGCGACCACATTATTATATAAATATTGTTTATTATTATTATTTTAATCAACTTTGATTATGTTCTATTTAAATGAGGATGGGATTTGTCTTTATTCTGTTCCAAACCTTAAAGATAATGGCATATATTTGGATGTTCTAAACAGAGCAGCGGTAAATGTTATTTAATGTTTGGGTGAATAATTACTGCAAGGTTTCAAACATAATAAAGACTGCTGATGTACAATAAAACAGAACAGAATCAAAGTATTTCTCAGTCCTTTATGTAGTAACAATGTTCAGGCGATCAGAATGTTCAAATTCATTCATTCATTTGCTTTTCGGGTTAGTCCCTTTATTAATCCAGGGTCGCCACAGTGGAATGAACCGGCAACTTATCCAGCACATGTTTTACACAGCGAATGCCCTTCCAGCCACAACCCATCACTGGGAAACATTCATACACACATTCACTGCGGACAATTTAGCCTATACATTTCACCTGTACGGCATGTCTTTGGACTTGTGGGGGAAACTGGAGCACCCGGAGGAAACCCACGCCAACGCAGGGAGAACATGCAAACTCCACACAGAAACGCCAACTGACCCAGCCGAGGCTAGAACCAGCAACCTTCTTGCTGTAAGACGAACATGCTACCCACTGTGCCACCGCGTCGCCAGAATGTTCAAATACACAAACCTAAATGTCCACACCCTTATTACACACCCAAATACTGTACCAAAACATAAATCCTAAATATATTCATTCATTTTTTTAAATAACTAGTGTGTGAATCTGAAATGAGAATACATCATGTTTGATTAGGTGTGAAGCAGTGGGTTTCCTATCTAAAGGTTTCCATGATGGTCCATTAAAGTTAAGAGATGAGGAGATGAAAAGCACTGGAGGAACTTCTGTGTGACTGCTGGGCAAATCAGACTGTGATCTGATCTGTCTGATTTACACAATACAGATGACAGGTCAACCATGCTTCCCTGTCATACCTTTCTTCCTTTTTTCATTTTCTTCCTCTTTGTCTACTTTCAGCTCCACTCTTTCATATTTTTCTTCTTCAAAATTATCAAGATACTGTTTGTGAATTACATTCAGCTACATTCAGTAATATCAATAGTTGGAATAAATTCAACTTTGTTTTTGAGAAAAGCAATAAGCAGTGTAATAAAGCAGTGGCGTCAGAAAATCTTAAGATTGAGGCTTTTTTAAATGTGAGTAGGCTATATTTAATTTAATTTACAACATTTTATTCTCATGCTCTGTAGTGTAGATGATGGGCTTGGTAGCATATAGCATAGTTTATTTCCTCACAGACAGAGTGCGAATTACTGGGGTTGAAAGGGGGAAGGGGGTAACAAAGATTAAGGATCAGCCCTTTAGATAGTGGGAGAAAAAGTTTGCTTTGATTTGTCTATTAAATAGTGATATCTGATATTGAATATATATATATATATATATATATATATATATATATATATATATATATATATATATATATATATATATATATATATATATATATATATATAAAATAGGTAATTCTAAAATAAAATAATAGATAATATAGCCTAAATACACATTTGACCACCCATGTCCCTGCTGAAAAATCCAGCTTAAACCAGCCTAAGCTGGTTAGCTGGTTTTAGCTGGTCGACCAGCCTGGTTTTAGAGGGGTTTTGGCCATTTCCAGGCTGGTTTCCAGCCATTTCCAGCCTGGTTTTAGCTGGTCAGGCTGGGAGTTGACCAGCTAAAACCAGCTTGACCAGCCAAAACCATGTCCAGCTTAAACCAGGCTGGTCAAGCTGGTTTTAGCTGGTTTAAGCTGGTCATTTTCCAGCCTGACCAGCTAAGACCAGGCTGGAAATGGCTGGAAACCAGCCTGGAAATAGCCAAAACCCCTCTAAAACCAGGCTGGTCGACCAGCTAAAACCAGCCAACCAGCTTAGGCTGGTTTAAGCTGGTTTTTTCAGCAGTTCATACCATTGAGAATGCATCGTTCCCCCAACAGTCTACGCGGGAAAATAATAATTTATTGAAAATATATTCAGCCGGCGGTCTGAAACCAGACGCACGACAGACACGTAAGAGTACACAAGCCGCTTTCCTTAAGTATGTAGCCTTAAAGTAAAATTAAACTCATATTTTGTATTGTAATAGACACCCTCACACATGGAAGTTAAGCAGTAAACAATAAGGGCGATCTCTTTCATGGTCATCCATTTGTGAAGGTATGCAAATTTCCCACTGGTCGTTTTTATCAAAAAGTAGGTCGAATCTGTTGAAGCCCATCACAGGTTACTGTAGGTCAGAAACCACTCATTATTACTCAAAACAATGAAAACTTGGTTAAGTTTTATTTAAAATGAGATGCAATTGAATTATATATTAATATGGTTCACTGCAACATTCAAAGCTACTGAATATATTGAATATATTCATAGCTATTGCACAAACTAACATTATTGAAAAATGTTGACCCCCCCCCCCCCCCCCCACCCACCCCCCTCCCACGCCCATAGTCAATGTAAAATTTGCACTCATAGGTTCTTAATAATCATTTTATTAAAGACTGAGGAATAATTCTTGGTATTATATATACAGCTGCAGTCAGAATTATTAGCCCCCCTGAATTATTAGCCTCCCTGTTTATTTTTTCCCCCCAATTTCTGTTTACGGAGAGAAGAGTTTTTCAACACATTTCTAAATATAATAGTTTTAATAATTCATTTCTAATAACTGATTTATTTTATTTTTGCTATGATGACAGTAAATAATATTTGACTAGATATTTTTCAAGACACTTCTATACAGCTTAAAGTGACATTTAAATGCTTAACTAGGTTAATTAGGTTAACTAGGCAGGTTATGGTAATTAGGCAAGTTTTTGTATAACGATGCTTTGTTCTGGAGACTATCAGGAAAAATATTTAGCTTAAAGGGGCTAATAATTTTGTCCCTAAAATGGTGTTTAAAAAATTTAAAACTGCTTTTATTCTAGCAGAAATAAAACAAATAAGACTTTCTCCGGAAGAAAAAAATATTATCAGATATACTGTGAAAATTCCCTTGCTCTGTTAAACATAATTTGGGAAATATTTAAAAAAGAAAAAAAAATTCAAAGGGGGGCTAATAATTCTGACTTCAACTGTATATATAACTGTATATATATATATATATATATATATATATATATATATATATATATATATATATATATATATATATATATATATATATATATATATATATATATGCAGTTTTCACATTAATCATTTTTGGGTTAATAAGCTGAGTCTACACAATTCCTCATTTTTTGTGGGACAACTTAATTGTTTTATGTTTAATCTACATAAATTTGTAAAAACAAATAAGTTAACTTAATCGATTTGTGTTGGGACAATATGAAGGAATTTTGTGGAACCCAGCATTTTCTACCATGTAGGTACACTTAAAAAATATTTTTTCTGCTTGTTCAAACTACTTAATTAAAATGAGCTGAAACAACACAATTCTTGAGATTTTTTAGGGGGGACAACTCAATTGTTTTATGTTCAATCCACTTAAATTTGTTACGTTAACTTAATCAATTTGTGTTGAATGACATGAATGAATTGTGGGGAACCCAGCATTTGTTTACAGTGTAGCTTTTCCAAATCTAACTCTTTTCATTCATTCATTCATTTTCTTTTCAGCTTAGTCCCTTAACTAATCCGGGGTCGCCACAGCGGAATGAACCACCAACTTATCCAGCATATGTTTTACGCAGCGGATGCCCTTCCAGCTGCAACCCATCTCTAGGAAACATCCATACACACTCATTCACACTCATACACTACGGACAATTTAGCCTACCCAATTCACCTGTACCGCATGTCTTTGGACTGTGGGGGAAACCGGAGCACCCGGAGGAAACCCACGCGAACGCAGGGAGAACATGCAAACTTCACACAAAAACACCAACTGACTCAGCCAAGGCTCGAACCAGCGACCTTCTTGCTGTGAAACGACAGAACTACCTACTGCGTCACTGCGTCGCATAACTCTTCCACTATGAAAATATTTTTTGGTGGAATGAAAGAGTTCCATGGCTGTTAAAGATTCTTAAAAAACTTTTTTTTTTTTTTCTGAGAGTTAAACTGAATTGAAAAATAAAACAAAGTTTAAGTTTTATTAACTTTATTTCAGTTCATGTTTACTTTATTTCATATATAAGGAGTTATATAGATAAAAAGTATGGTTTTAATTATAGTTTATGACGTTAATAATTACAACCCTGCTCACTGAGCAGTGCTCAGCCAGTTGAGGTGTACTTGTAATGTTATATTACATACAACCTGCGTTTACAGCACTTTGCTGACCTCTTCAGACCAGACAGATTTTATTCGCTGAAGAAAGTGGTTGCCATTTTCTGTTTTTTTTCACTAGAGGGCACAAAACCTTCAAACATTTTTTTTAAACAAAACCTCCACAGATGTGAAGGGCTTTTCAGTTCAGTCTGTCTGCCGTGATGATTTTACTTTTAAATTTTTTCTTGGAAAAGGCCAGACCAGCGAACTCACTGTGTGGATGTGGAAAATTACATCATGTGATATTTACACACATAACCCAAGGCATTCAGCACACACATCATTAGCCCTGAATGTGTGTGTATTTGTTTATGCTACAAGGATAGCAGACTAAAAGCTTTTTTGACATTGTGTATGTGTGCGTGTTACACGTGAATGATGTGTGTGAGGGTCTATCACATCCTGTGTGTAGCCTATGAATGAAAGCTGATAGCAGTGTTTTAGACACGTTTAGCACTTAGCTATTCACTGTTAGGATGAGCTGTTCCCATTTGGAGAATTGAGAGACTAAATATAGCACCTGCCCTTACATGTTGAGGAAAGTGAGATGATTTACTCGTGCTGGTAACTGATAGTGAGTGACAGAGAGCATGACACATTTCTGTCTGCCAGCTCATACTGATATTAATATTCATACGGAGATGAGCTCTGCGGGGAGCTTTCTTCCGATTAAAACACAGCTTCAAAATATTCACCACTTGACAGATGAGATTTATATAATAAGAGGACATGGACTGGGAAACTAGCACAGTAATATTAGGCCTATGTGTAATATTTTACAACCAAATGCTAAATGTTACTAATTTAAATTTCAAAATTGAACCAAAAAACTTGATAGGATGAAACTATGATGAAATGAGCAAAGTTAGCATAGAGATCAATAGAGCTGTACTGAGATGACTTTTAACAGCAGCTGAGGTGGAAGGAATGCGAGTATCACCTCTCCATGTATTCATAATGACCACACACATACTAGGATGCTATTTTTAGAATGACATGCTCTATTACTATTCCTATAATACCATACAATGCACAGTATGCAGCTTGTACATATGAATGAAATAAATTCAATATTGGCCAGACTCTACAGATTTGAATCCCTTGCAAAAATGAATCATGGCTTTACTACCTTTACTACTAAAAAATTAAACAAATAATAAAAAATGGGGCTTTGAAGTTAAACCAGCGTAACCAGAAATTAATAGTCCTACACAAAACATTGTGTAACCATATATAAACTGAAGTCAGAATTATTAGCCCCCTTTTGAATTTTTTTTTCTTTTTTAAATATTTCCCAAATGATGTTTAACAGAGCAAGGACATTTTACAGTATGTCTGATAATGTTTTTTCTTCTGAAGAAAGTCTTATTTGTATTATTTCGGCAAGAATAGAAGCGTTTTTTTAATTTTTTAAAAGCCATTTTAAGGACAAAATTATTAGCCCCTTTAAGCTAATTTTATTTTCCGATAGTCTAAAGAACAAACCATCGTTATACAATAACTTGCCTAATTACCCTAACCTGCCTAGTTAACCTAATTAACCTAGTTAAGCCTTTAAATGTCACTTTAAGCTGTATAGAAGTGTCTTGAAAAATATCTTGTCAAATATTATTTACTGTCATCATGGCAAAGATAAAATAAATCAGTCATTAGAGATGAGTTATTAAAACTATTATATTTAGAAATTTGTTGAGAAAATCTTCTCTCTATTAAACAGAAATTGGGGGAAAAAATAAACAGGGGTGCTGATAATTCAAGGGAGCTAATAATTCTGACTTTAACTGTACAAACAATAATTATATATACACAAGTATTACACTTATACTTTAATAAAACCATAGTTCATTTTTGTGATTTCTGTCTCATTATTAAGTATGTTCACTATTTCGATTGTGAACTCAAAAATAACCTTGTTTTAGCCGGATTTTGTTCGAAACTATGTCATTTAAGTTCATTCTTCGATTTCGTTTTAAGTATACTAAGCCCCAACTTTGTATAGTTCAATTCAATTCAAGTTTTTTTTTTTTTTTTTTTTTTTTATTATTATTATGCGAACAGTGAGAATATACAATCACATTGTAAAGTACATTATAAAGAAAATGGAAAGACAAAAAGAAAGCATTTTTAGAAAAGGAAACAGAAAAAAAAAGAAAAAACAAACAGAAGGGGTATATACATTACACATTAAAATTCAATTCAAGTTTATTTGTATCCGCTTGTTATGTGTGACGTCACGAGAAGCAGCTTCCGGGTCCAAGTTCTCTATCAAATTGTATAGGGAGACTCATCAAATGGTAATAATAAACGTTTACAAAGTGCTGTAATACTTTCAAAATCGATCGCAATATATATATATATCCATGCCTAATATCTGAAGGCCAGAAAGTGATACATTTTTTATAAATTGTAAAATAGTTGGTATTTGTGATGCAGCAAGTCCAGAGATTGATGGGTACACTATGATTTTATATAAAATTCACTTTAATGTGTGATAGGACATAAATGAATATTTTCTCAATTCAAATGAGTAGCGGCTTGGACATGGAAACAGTATTCCATACGTCACTGATACGTCACGACTTAAAAAGCGGATATCGCTTTTTACAATAATAATTGTTTCAAAGCAGCTTTACAAACAGTGCACATTATTGCATTACAATCAAAATAAGCTTAAAGATACAATAAAATATAAGTTATTATATACAAACATAGTTAACCTGCAATCTTATAGCATATAGTTTATGTGTACATGTTTAATGAAGTGTATTTGTGTATTAAGTGTATGTGTTGTCCTTGAAGTCCTCGATGGTTTTCATCATCTCTTCGTATGTGTTGTCCTGGACGTCCTTGCATTTCCTTTGTCTCATAAAGTGTCCATTGAATGCACACTTCAGAATCTCTGCATGGAACCAGTGGAACCAATAAGTCAGCTTACTTTTTACCTATCGTTTTATCATTTGAAGTGAAGTGAGTATTGTCAAGTGTCGGTCCTCTGCTTTTGACAGCAGCTATTCAGCTTACAGCTTCAGGGTATCAAAGATGGAGAGATGATGGTTTCATTCCCTCCCCCCATCTTCAATTCCTACTTGGAATCAAACCGGAAACTTTTTGATCACAACTCCAACTCCCTAACCATTAGGACATGTAAATTCATGGATATAATGTGAATATCATGTAAATAATGACTACTGTAAAGGTGCTGTCCATAAGTTTTTGACTCTTCTAAAGCATTAAAATACCATTATATGTTTGCAGATATTTAGGTGACATGCTAAGGCGTCTTTTACATATACAGTAGCATCTAAAAGTGTGCGGAAAGTGTGAACGTGTCACTTCCTTTACCATTTTTTCTGTCGTTGCCAGGCGACCATCAACTGTTTCCTCAGAGAATGACAAACTAACAAAACATTGTTGCAGCTCTGATACAAGTCTGATTTACGGAGAAAATAAAAAGCACCGCAGTGTTTGAGTGCTGTGTTTGTCTGAAGCAATTAGTCTACCAAAATGTGGACGTTCCATACAAAGTACACTGCACTCACGTCATTCTGAAAAGTTGAGATGTTTTCAAGTGGGTGTGCCTGGAAAATGCGAGCACATCATGCCGCTTCTGTGTCGTATGTGCATCATTGCTCATCACTCCCAATGTAAGCGCGCAAGCTGTGTGCCTCCATTGGAAATAACGAACTTGATATGTGAACGGCCCCTGAGTGAACATACTTGATTACTTAATACTTCCATGCTGTGTGTAACACAGCTCTAAGTGAATGAAAACATCCAGCTGAGGGTTAAATCTAAAAGTGCAGCATGTTTAAAACTATTGATTCCTTAGCGAAATATTTGACTCGAATAAATGAATCGAGTTGGGTTCGGATCTTTTGTTGGATTGCATCAACGTCCATACGGTACTTCACCAAATATGTACTACCAGTTCCGTTAAAATGTGCATGCGCTTTCCCCCCACACACTAGCGGAGGATCACGGCACTGATCATGATGCGAAGATGACGATGGAGATTCGGCTGCGGGCAGGGCCGGAGCAAACTGAACTGGCGCTCTAGGCAAAAGATGATCATGCTGCCCTCAAACTGAAAGTGAAAACGAGAGACGGGGTGTGATTGTGCATACGACAGCGAGAACCGGGTTGTTGGGGGGATTGACGTGGACGAAAGTGAGATGTCACGGACGCCGCCCTCTCTATTCTACCACCCTTGGTGGCCGCCTGGGTCACCTCTATGGACGTGCTGGCCCTGGCTGCGGAGAATAAAGGGTTGAAGTTAATTTTCTCAACAACACCACAGTATAGCTAACCATGTGCTGTGCTTGTTTTTGTCATTTTTCTGATGATTAATACAATAACCTACGCTGCAGTGTGGGATTCGCCAGCCGTTTGCTATTGAAGGAGCAGCAGAGACTATGGGACTTTGTCAGTAACTTTTACAGTTCATATGGACCAGTTTCTTCTTCCTCCGGATCATAACATGTAAGTGTAATTAAAATTGTTGCCTCATTTTGTGTAGTTTGCAAAATATGTGTTTAATTGTGAGTTAGGTCCCGTGTGGGACCTGTTTGTAGTGGTTGTATTTTTGTGATTTGAAGATCCTGCATGATTGCTGATTGGTGGGTGGGTCATCTCACCTGAGACCCATTATGTGGTGCCTTTAAAGGATCCAACATTTGACATGAGAGGGAAGCTCGGTTAGCTGGATCTCCCTGCCTGGCGGTTTTGATTTATTTTAGTTTTGTTTTGGATCATGAGCTCAGTTCACTACCATGCACATGCTTTTCACTACTGACTTCCATCTATACTGACTTTGATTGCTTTAAATATTTTTGTTAGTTATGTTTTTGTTAATAAATCATTTCTCTTTTCAATTTACCTCGTCCGTATGGTCTCTCTAATGTTACAATTTTGAGCCGGTTGTAACATATGGGGGCTCGTCTTTTGAGAGGCATGCGGACCGGAAATTGTTAAGAAGAATCAGGTGCGTGTTTAGGCAGAGCGTTTGTTTGGCTTCGGACAGGTAAGTTCGGCTCATAATATGTCTTTGTAATCCCCGGACAGGTTATGTTTTTTTTTTTTTTTTTTTTCCTGGGTTGAGTGCACGGCCGTGGTGCATTTCTGGACCAACAGTTCAGTTGTGCACCAGCAGTATTAGCTGCTTAAAGAGGCTTGACTCTTGGGAAAACACAGAAGAGTTAGGTAAGTTTAGTTAGTGGGAAATGTGGGTTAGTTAGGGGGATACTTGATTATGAGCCGACTGCTTATGTGCGAAGTTTAGATCTAAATCGTAAGTATTTATTAGCACTCCATTTGGGTAAGTTAATTCTAGTCTTTTTGGGATGATTTCGTTGGAAGACTTTTTTAGTTCTCCATCGGACGAAAAGTTAAATTTGTGTTCGATGCAACAATTGTGGGGCATTGTAGATAATTATAAATTAATAGGCATTGATAAGCGTTTGCGAGAAGATGAATTGAGAGCTTTGGTTAAGGATAAATTAGTTGATTGTGGCGTGTTAATTCAGGTATCTGAAACAGCTGATGATGGAATGGGTAAGTTTTATTTTTCAGGGAGTAGTTTATCGTTTGAACAGCGAAAATAATTATTAGAGTTAAGACGGGCTCATGAAAAAGAAATGTATAAGGAGGCAACCGAGTGCTAGCGAGAATTAAAAGAAAAGGAGGTTGAATTAGCTAGATTTAAGGCAGAGTTATAAGTTGTAAGTTGTAATGGCCCCGCGCGGCTTGTAATCACATATCTGTTATAGATCAGTGCTTGTACTGTATCTCTCAGGTTAAATCTGTATGGGGCTGTTCACATATCGCGTCCAAATCCACGTTAAAAACGTGACGCGTGCTTCCTCCATTACCGATTTAGATGCGTTTCTGAACTGGCAATCCTCTGCTGTTTGCCTTTGCTATGGCCACCATCAGCCGTTCCTACACACATGCGGCGCAGTCAATTTTCAAAATAGTTCAACTTTTGCCACTGTGTGGATTAATACTGAATGTGTGTCGTTATTACTTGGGGTTAGGGTTAAGAGTAGAGCAATATGCTGGTCTTTAACTGCATACATTTATTGCATTCCTGCATTGGGTTCTCATATACTCTCTGGCTGCTATTTCAAAGCCATGGTGGGCTTTTCTCTCTTTCTCTGCGCTGAACGCAGTCGACCAATCGCAACAGACTGGGTCATCGGACCAATCACCGCAGATTAGCTTCACGCTAAGGAGGGGTTTGGGAATAAATGAATCGCTGAATGATTCATATGGGAGTCACTGGGATAATTAGGTAAAAACAAAAGCATATTATAAGACCTTTTTAATGCAAAATAGGTGCTCTTTAAAAACAAGTCAGTTATTCTGCTTTAAAATTGTTATTAATTATATTATAATTATATTTCAGCAAATTATGTCAGTATTAGAAAGATAAACTTTATCTGAGCAGCTTACGTCTTTAGTCTTTCCTGTTGGTGTCGTCAATCTGGCAACACACGTTTGTGTCATCAGAGGTGGGGCCAGGTAAAAAACAATGTTCTAAACTTTGAATTTGTTCTGTCAATCCTAAATACTGCACCTTTTCTGAAATTATCCTCCTCAGTGTTCCAATATGAACCTAATCTTATGCATTATCTTAAATCTAGTATTAATGCTTTTTCAGAAGTGAGAACATATTAAATATTTTTATTTAGTGTCAGGGTGAGTTGTGTATTGAGCTATTCTTGCCTGGGTCATGGCCCATGAGGCTGATGTCAACTTCCTCTACAATATCTGTGCTTACACTGCTTTACCAACAGAGGGCACCATCACCAGAATTATATAGAGAAATTGATTCTCTTCACCATTTCTGTTGACTGTGTATTTATTACTTGATGCCATGCTCTTTATTAAATGTTACTGGTACATACTGCATCTCTAAATGATGATACATCTTACTGGGCTTGGTTATTGTCCTGTCTTTAACTTTTGTTTGCCTTGGAGGTTTGGACTGTTTACTTGTCATGTCCTTCTGTGTGATCCATGTTCATACGATAACCTAAACTCCACACCTCAGTCAGATTCTGCACTTTCTCACACACACACATACACATAAATAACCTTTGTGCAGCTAGACATTTTGTTTATAATAATAATAATAATAATTCCCTACATTTATATAGCGCTTATCTGGACACTTAAATCGCTTTACACATTTTTGGGGAAATCTCCTCATCCACCACCAGTCTGCATCATGAAGAGGAGACAGTGATGAAGCCAATTATGATATGGGGATGGTTAGGAGGATGGACAGAGGCTAGTGGGCAAATTTGGCAAGGATGCCGGGGTTAAACCTCTGCTCTTTTTCAAAGAACATCCTGGGATTTTTAACGACCACAGAGAGTCAGGACCTCAGTTTAATGTCTCATCTGAAAGACGCAGCTCACTGAGCAGTATAGGGTCCCCATCAGTATACTGGGGTTTTAGGACCCACGCAGACAACAAGTTGAGCGCCCCCTGTTGGTTTCACTAACACCATTTCTGGCAGCAACCTAGCTTTCCCATGTGGTCCCATCCAGGCACTTTTTAATTTTGATCTCACAATTTCTAGTGATTAAACCTATACTTAATCCCTAAACCTAAACCTTTTTTTTTTTACATCCTTACACTTTATTTCCCTTGAGGCAACTGGTTTATATCGGCAAACTTTATAATAATAATAATAATACATTTTATTTAAAGCGCCTTTCAAAAACCCCAAGGTCACTGTACAACATCATATACACAATTTAATAATTTAAAAATAAACCAACCGTATAAAAATAGAGAAGATGATAAAATACAAAGACATGATACAGAGTGTAGTATGCAGTTATAAAGAGTAAGTTATTTTGAACGCATGAGTTTTAAGTCTGGATTTAAACAGAGGGAGAGAGTCAATGTTGCGGATGTCAGGAGGAAGAGAATTCCAGAGTTTGGGAGCAGAGCGACTGAAAGCTCTGCTCCCCATTGTGCTGAGACGGGCAGAGGTAACAGAGAGGTGAATGCAGGAGGAGGATCTAAGGGAGCGCAAATGAGTGGTGATCTGGAGAAGATCAGACAAGTAAGAAGGTGACAGGTTATAGATGGCCTTGAATGTATGCAGGAGGATTTTATCACTTAATCCTGATATTCTTTACATTAAATTAACCCTAAATGAATCAGTTAAACATGATTTATCGAATATCTAGTAAAAGCAGTAAACCTCCTCAATCATCACAACAAAAATACATTTTACAGGGTTTTCGTGGGGTCTTAAAAAGTGTTACATTTCAAAAACTCAATTTTAGGTCTTAAAATTCACTGAAATATTGTCTTGTAGGTCTTAAAGCATTTAAAACAGGTCTTAATTTTTAACAAAACTCTATTAAAACTCTATTTAGCAATATATTTTTGTTTTTGAAGAAGAAGAAAATCTATGTTGAAGTAAATGTGCACGTATGCAACTAGGGTTGGCTTGTTTTGACACATTATTTAAGATATGTGACTAAGAAATAACTAATTAGAATTTTTTGGATGGGACAAGTAAACCCCTATTCCACGGACCAACTGGGCTATTAAAAAATCCTTAGAGTTTAGCCCTGAAATTTCATTCATAGTGGTCTTAAAGGTCCCGTGAAGTGTCTTCAAATGTGCATTTTTAATTCTATGTTTGACATAATTTCAACTGAAAAATGTAAGTAAGTAATGTTTATTTATTTAGCACATTTATTGTGTATGGCCATACACCCAAAGCACTTCACAATCATGAGGTGGGCAGGGGGGTTCTCTCCACACCACCACCAGTGTGCAGCATCCACTTGATGATGCAACGGCTGCCACAGGACAAGGGCGCCAGTGCGCTCACCACACACCAGCTATAGATGGAGTAGAGCGACAGCCAATTCGGTGGATAGGGATAATTGGGAGGCCATGATGTGTAAGGGCCAATGGAGGGATTTTGGCCAGGATTTTTTAATGACCACACAGAGTCAGGACCTCGGTTTAACGTCTCCTCTAAAAGACGGTGCTCACTGATAATATAATGTCCCCTTCACTTCACTGGGGCATTAGGACCAACACAACCCGCAGGTTGAGTGCCCCCTGCTGGCCTCAATAACGCCACTAACCGGTCTTGGGCAGCAGGGTGAAATGGAGAGAGGGTGGGACATATCATATAGCTCCTCCCCTTTAAAAAAAACAGCCAATAGCATTTTGTTTTATCACAGCTCTGCCAGTGAGAGTGGAGACTGAAAATATCATATAACAATTTAATTCATTTATTCATTTTCCTTCGGCAAAGTTCCTTTTATATCAGGGGTCACCACAGCGGAATGAACCACCAACTATTCCAGCATATGTTTTACGCAGCAGATGCCCTTCCAGACGCAACCCAGTACTGGGAAACATCTAACATTTTTTTATTTTATTTTAACGGGCTTGAAAAGTCTTTCTTTTGACTTTTTGAAGCCTGCAGAAACCCTGGTTTAACTGCATTTAACATCTTTTTTTTACTTTTCCATTTTAAAAAACATGAATATTATAAACAGTATTTTTTTATTCTTTGTTTGAAAGCTTTTCTGTGAAGCCCAAGAGCTAGTAACCTATACCGCATGTCTTTGGATTTGGAAACCGGAGCACCCGGAGGAAACCCACTTGAACACAGGGAGAACATGCATACTCCATACATAAATGCCAACTGGTCTTGTCGGGACTCGAACCAGCGACCTTCTTGCTGTGAGGCCACAGTGCTAATCATTGAGCCACCATGCTGCCCAGATACCCCTTCAGTGAAATGTAAATTTCTTATTATAAAATATATAAAAATGTTTCAACTTTAGTAACTGCTGTGCCACATCCATTTTTGCCTTTATTTTTACAAGCTGTCCAGTCTCTGTTGATGAAAAGGCCCACAGCAGGATATAACAACCCCAACTTTTAAATTCTGGCTAAACAGTGCAATCCTCAGACCACAAACTATCGTCCCACATTCAGTGTAAGTGGGTCACTACTGTGCTTTTAGGCAAACTCCGTGTGTGCGCTCAGATGGTTCTGTTTAGGGCTTCCATGCAGACATTTGATTGGGGTTGGAAGGCAGTTGCGCGCTGAAAGATGATCTGCTCGACTGGTGCAACTTTACTCGCTTCTGGGATACTGATACTTGGACTGTCTTTGACCTTGCACAAGTGCTTCTGGTCTGCAGAAGCTACAGTGCATTAAAAACTACAGCAGCGACAGAAATATGTGTTGACAATTAAACGTCATCAACTGTGTTTTGATGACACCTAAACAAAGGCCAAAATTAATATGTCAGTCAGGTGTTATGGTGAACATGTGGTATGTAGCTCTTGGAAAGTTCCCAGTTGAATGGGGATGTGAATGCTTTTAAGTAGTCTGAATTTCCTAATTAAGGTCATTATGTTATGACAATGAGGCTTAGTGGTTAGCACTGTGGCCTCACAGCAAGAAGTCCCAGCTGGGTCAGTAGGCATTTCTGTGTGGAGTTTGCATGTTCTCCCTGTGTTCATGTGGGTTTTCTCTAGGTGCTCCATTTTCCCCCACAGTCCAAAGACATGCGCTATTTTGGAGAGTTGTCCCCAAAAAACCTTAAGAATTGTGTTGGTTCAACTCATATTAAAGAAGTAGTTTGAACAAGCAGCAAAAAGTACATTTTTGAGCGTATATACCATAGACCTGGTAGTATCCTTGACATCACCCATATAGGTTTCTTAAGAGTGCAAATGAAGCTACAAGTAGACGTGGCCAATCGTCACCATTTTGTTTGTGTGTCATAGCGCCAACAGGGGCTACATATGCCTGCTAGCATTTTGCTATTGTTTGGGAGAACTGCTTAATACTTCATTACCTGCGACTCGTTTGTGTTCTGACCACATGGGCTTGGTTGTATACTGTATGAATAAAGTGTTTAGTCTTTTAAAAACACTGTTGTAATACATTGAGCCACTAAGCATTGTTCTTATGACGTTTTTCCACAGGAGGAAAATGCAAATTAGTCTGTGTTAATAAATGCAAGGCTATTTATGAAATCCAGGCATAACACTTTATGACAATTTTTCAGATGACTGTTCTATAGCCTACAGCTAATCAATCTGTTAAATTATCTTAAATAAAACAAATACATTTATAGATATGATATATAACTATATAAGAATTTCACTCAAACAGGAAACGGAGGCCACTTGAATGGTTTGTGAGCACATTTAAGTTCACACAGCATGCCATATCCTCTGATAATTGTAAGAAATAATTCCAAATGGCAATTGACTGTGTAAAGCCACATAAAACAACACAAAAATACGATGTATATGCCGAGTTCAGCAGCTAATCAGCCGGAATCAGCTGAGGTGACATGACGGCGACAAGCGAGACCTAGCTGTCACTCAAGTGGCCACGCCCTTAATTATGCAGACTTAATATAACTTAATATAAATGAAACGGATGAGTTATAAAAAAATCACCCCCTCACAGTTGTCATGAAGGGTAATGTTAGCTATATGAACCAAAATCATTTTCTGTACTAGGCTGTAAACACCTTTTTTTCTGCTGTAAAGTCGGCCATTTTAAAATTGGGGTCAGTAGAAATGTGCTCTATTATGGAGCCAGGACTAGTGGAATTTCGATGAATTGCAGTTTCAGTTACTTCCGTATTGGCTTCCCGAGGGAGAGCGGGAGGTTGACGCTTGGGTACGGTTTATGCAAACTTTGGTACAGTTCACTTCTGATGTGAATGCAATCGTACCAAACAACGGAAGTAAACCGCCAACTGTACAACAAACTATCGTTTTCATAACGTTCATTCGTGTGTGTGTGTGTGTGTCACGTATCTCACTAATTGCAACTAAGGTTGACAGATCACGTCACTCTAAGCTGGCCTTCCAAAGTTTACTACATATTAAATATGTAGTTCAGCCAAAACTGAACATTCTGTCATCGTTTGCTCACCCTTCACTACTCACAAACCTGTTTTTGAATAAAGCTGCAAACTGGTAACCACTGACTGCCACAGTTTTTTAGGGGAACTATCAAAAATCCCATTATTTTAGAAACATTTATGTGTTTCCATGCTTATCAGTAAACCGGTGTTCTGTCGATTTGTCCTAGTCAGATTGTTCTACCTCCCATTCAAAAAGTAGGTATCACATTTTGATGACGTAATATGCTATCCATCAGATTTTGCTACCAGTGTAAATTTTAATGTGGAGTAGTATGATATGAAGCTGTAATATCACCCTAACCTACCTAATCCTTAACCCCAACTTCAGAACCATTCAAATACAGTGTTGGTAGCATAATCTGATGGGTAAGATAAAATGTCAGGACACCGGCTACACAGAAAATAGTGTTTACATGAGATTCTAAGGTGTGCCAGATTTGCCGGACCAGTACTGACCTCATAGCCCAAACATCAGCGCCAACAGCTCAAAAATGACAGCGAGAATCTGTCACTTGTTAGCGCTTCTTTTAAAGTACCTGCGAATGTTAAGATCTGAAATTTTCAAGTCATATTTTAAACTATATCCGATAAAAGAAATACAGGTAATGCGTTTACATGACATTACACACACTGTAAAAAATGCTGGGTTCCACACAATTCATTCATGTTGTCCTAACACAATTCGATTAAGTTTTCACCAATTTAAGTGGATTGAACATAAAACAATTAAGTTGTCCTCAAAAACATTTTAAATAAGTAGTTTGAACAAGCTAAGCAGGGCTGCGCCCGGTCAATACCTGGATGGGAGACCACATGGGAAAGCTAGGTTGCTGCTGGAAGTGGTGTTAGTGAGGCCAGCAGGGGGCGCCCAAACTGCAGTCTGTGTGGGTCCTAATGCCCCAGTATAATGAAGGGGACTCTATACTGCTAAGTGAACGCCATCTTTCGAATGAGACGTAAACCGAGGTCCTCTCTGTGGTCAATAAAAATCCCAGGATGTCCTTCAAAAAAGAATAGAGGTTTAACCCCGGCATCCTGGCCAAATCTTCCCACTGGCCTCTGTCCATCAGGGCCTCCTAACCATCCCCATATCATAATTGGCTTAATCACTCTCCTCTCCACCAATCAGCTGGTGCGGTCTGGTGCAAAAAGGCTGCCTTTGCGTCATCCAGGTGGATTCTGCACACTGGTGGTGAATGAGGAGATTCCCCCCCTATGTGTAAAGCGCTTTAAGTGCCTAGAAAAGCGCTATATAAATGTAAGGAATTAATTAATAATTTTTTTTGTGTGCATATCAGCTTGTTAAGCAATAATTGGCTTAGAAATCTCCAGCTTTCTTCAAAATATATATACTTTAGTTTAAGCAGAACAAAGAAACTCATAAAGGTTTGGAAGAGTACCATCATTCATTCATTTTTCTTTGGCTTAGTCCCTTATTTATCATTTGTCACCACAGCGGAATGAACTGCCAACTATTCTAGCATATGTTTTACGCAGCGGATACCCTTCTAGCCACAACCCAGTACTTGGAAACACCCATACACTCGCATTCACACACCAACTCACACACCAATACCAATTTTGTTTACCCAATTCACCTATACTGCATGTCTTTAGACTGTGGGGGAAACCGGAGCACCCGGAGGAAACCCACGTGAACACGAGGAGAACATGCAAACTGCACAGAAATTCCAACTGGCCCAGCCAGGACTTGAAGTAGCCACCTTCTAGCTGTGAGGCTAACCACTGAGCCACCATAGGAAGAGTACATAGTAAGCACATTTTATTTTGGGAGCATTTATGAAAGACATCTCATTGATGATTTAATAAAGGTGCTGAGTGAAGCTTGCCAACCAATGTTGAGATTTGTTAGCACTAAAACAAACACGTCCATAACCCAACAAGGCCTCATCCCCTTTTGATTGTTTTTGTGAACTTGTCAACTGAGTGACTAAAAAGAATCAACAGTAGCGTACATTCACAAAGATTGCCACTTCTCTCTTGAACAACCCAATGGAGTCCATCACTCTGTGAAGTGAAATCCAACCCTTTTACCTGGGATCTGCATGTTGGCGAGTTTCACAAAATTTTCCTCAAAAAGGAACTTCTCATGTTCAACTTGGTCAAATGAATATTGCTAATGTGACCGCATGTTTCACATGGATGTATTTCACATAATAATAATGTTTTTTTTTGTCTTGTTTCTAGTCCAAATATCTAAAAATTCTTATATCAAGAAACATTTTCTTGGCAAGCAAAACATATTGTCTTGTTTTAAGAAATAATATGCCAATATTAAGTGAGTTTTTCCTTAAAACAAGCAAAATAATCTGCCAGTGGGGTAAGCAAAATAATCTTGTTTTTTTTTGACAAGATTATTTTGCTTACCTCATTGGCAGATTACTTAACTCACTTAATTTTGGCAGATTATTTCTGAAAACAAGACAAAATGTTTTTTGGCTTGTCTAGACAATTCTTCTTGATTTAAGAATTTTTAGATATTTGGAATAGAAACAAGACAAAAAATCTAAGTAGGAAAATCATTTTTTTTGCTGTGTAATGAATAGTATTTGGTTATTGTGGTAGCTTTTGTAATGATTCACATGTTTCTCGTACACTCAATAAATTATGTTCGATGTTTGTTCAAACTGTCTATTTAAAATGAGCTGAAACAACACAATTCTTTAGTTTTTTCTGGGGGGGGGCAACTCATAACTTTACGTTTAATCCACCTAAATTTGTTTAAAAAAATGAATACGCTAACATTATTCCTTCATGTTTTTCCAACACAAATCGTTTGTGTGGAACCCAGCATTTTTTACAGTAAGGTTAGAAAAAAAGTGTGTGTGCAAGAGAATATGTTGAGTGAAAAAGTCTTTGGTGTTATATGACTATCGAGAATGATTCATCATCTTCTTAGTTCACAGATAACAGGTGCACCAAATGCTGAATTACCTGTTTAACAAGCCATGTCAACCTCTATGAATTACTAAGGGACTGTTTTGTACCCAACTGTATTTTTTTTCCTTATTATGTTGCTACTGAATGGAAACTGCAGACCTCTTGAGTCCAGTCTAAGAGTTTATAAAATCTTCTGGAAGCTTGTCTATTCAGAATTCAATTCAGTTCAATTCATTTTTATTTCTATAGCACTTTTACAATGTAGATTGTGTCAAAGCAGCTTAACAAAGAAGTTCTAGTAAACTGAAACTGCGTCAGTCCAGTTTTCAGAGTTGAAGTTCAGTTCTGTTCAGTGTGGTTTCAATTTCACTGCTGAAAGTCCAAAAAATGAAGAGAAAATCCATTGATGCACAGCTCCACAAGTCCCAAACCAAGCAAGCCAGTGGCGAGGAACATACGTCGCCAAATTTAGAACAACAATGGCTTGCTAAATTCAGAGTAAAATGCTTTTTAACAGCACAGAGTGAAAGATCCATGGAAGAAAAACATCCTGTCTACTCAATGATGACAAAGTCAAGGATAAGGACTGTGTGTTCTTCATTAATAGTCAGTGCTGTGGGGTGAAGTACTTTTGAATAACACATCGATTGTCTGTGATCAGGGTTTTGGCCTCTGTCTGATCTCCTTTATTTAATACCCTTTTCCACAACATTCAGGGTTTCTGTGTTTCAAGTCTTTGTTGAGCGCTTTAACAAGAGCAAACAAAAGATCGCATTGCATCAATAGGGCCACTCAACATGGTGCTTCAGTTTTTAATATCTGTTAACGCTGAACAATAACACTTCACTGAGGTTATGCACACAGCGAGGATAGAGAGAGTGTTATGTAAAACCTGTCGGGGAGAGCAGATGCTAGTTTATTTACTCTGAAAATCTTATCACTTTAAATTTGTGCTCTGACATCAGCCGTACCTGTCAACATTGGGATGTAAAACTGCGGGATATATATTCATTTCAAAGTTATTTTTAAGCTAAAAATAAATCAAAAGGATAATTCTCTTGCAATTAGATCACATTTGAGACCGGCTCTGTGTTGATGTTACTCACAACTTTCATAGATTAAAATTATGGGAGAAATGTGGGAAAATACTTAAATGGGATGATAGCGGGATAAAATGGTACAATACTGAAGAATCTGGAGGGTTGACAGGTATGAACATCAGTATAATTATCAGTGTTAAATCAATAAAACCTTGATTCAGATACACTAAAGTTCACAAAGAGAAATATTTCATTCATACCAACTGTAACGAATGTGGCCGATCAGACACATATTCATTTTGCTTTATTCCACATACATGATGATACACCATCAACCTCTCCTACCCAGAAAAGACTGGATGGTCAGTGTGTAATACGATTCCAAGGTATTTACAACATGAAGGAATGCTCAGAAATGAACACACAGTCATGGTCAAAATTCTATACGCTCCTTGCTTAAGGCTGATGCTTTTAATGTAAACTTTTATTCTCTCTTTATGTGTAATCAGGTGTTTTGCAAAAAGTCTCTTGCTCATGTATTAATATTATGGTTTTAATACTTCTTCAATCAATGTTTAACTCGACCACAGCCAAAAATGATCATAGATGGTTCATGTTTGATGTCCCTGCAAAGCTAATTTGGTGTACTGAACAATTGTTTACATTTTATGTTAATACCTGTGCAACATATTAACATTTTAAGAAACTTTAAACATTTCTGCATCAGCTTACACCCAGAATGCCTATGCAAATCACTACGCTTTGGAACAAAAGACTATTAAATGTGCCTCGGGGGAGTTAACTTCTCATTGGTCAACTCGGCTCTGGAGGGTGGTACAAAATCACCCTTATAAAAGCTGGTGACTAAGGCCACATCCTAGGAGAACCCCAGAGAACACCCAGAGCAGACCAGAACAGGAAGAGAACTAGATTAAAAATCTTTTTAGCAAAGCATACACTCAGTGTATCACTTAGCGGTATGATGCATGAGTGTGCTTCACGCAGGTTTTTGCATCTCGTTTATATACACTATGAACAGCAGCTACGCTAATTATTCTCTTTATTCTCTATTTCCACCTGGGGATACTCATCCCGAGCCCTCAGACTATTCAGCGCCACTGATGTGATCCAAGACCAGCGACGAGATGATCCCAAGGTTTTCATAATCCTGGACCAGGCCGTATCCTGAGCAGCTGCTGTGGTGGTCATGGTGGAGTGGAGAGCATGATACTGATTCCTGTGACGCTCCAGGGACAGACGAGTCTTCGCTGAGGTCCAGCATTCTCCAGCGTCTGGCACCTAGACTGCAGCTCTGCACAAGACGTTTGGCCATAGGAGAAATGGTCGTGCCCAACTGAGCCTGGTTTCTCTCGAGGTTTTTTAAATTCTTCACTTTCGCCAATTGGTGAAGTTTTTTTCCTAGCCACTGGCTTGCATGATTCGGGATCCTCACTAGAAAATAAAAGCTAATATAACTATTTAAAAAATACCTTTACTGACATCATTTCATATTTCATTTTAACTGTCATGCAATAAAATGCACAAGTTAATAGAATATTGCTATCTCACAGCAATTCATAACTTTTTGATTTAGCGGCCAATTCGTATGCATTTCTACAATCTCAATCGTACAATTTAGTACGAATTGCTAATCCCCCAATATTGGTTGGGTTTAGGGGTGGAGTTGAATGCCATGCCTTCTTTAAAAATTGTACATTTTCATATGACTGAACTCATATGACTAAACTGACAAAAATGTAAATTACTAACGTGAGATCAGGCTGGAATATCACTATTAATATAAGCAATGAAGGATGCATTTATTCTGTCTTCAAAAAGATTTTTAGCCTCTCAGCTTTCCAGTGTACTGCCCATGTTAAATGAGACAAATTTCATTCATTTATGAATGACAGACACTACGGACAATTTAGCCTACCCAATTCACCTGTACCGCATGTCTTTGGACTGTGGGGGAAACCGGAGCACCCGGAGGAAACCCACGCGAATGCAGGGAGAACATGCAAACTCCACACAGAAACGCCAACTGACCCAGCCGAGGCTCGAACCAGCGACCTTCTTGCTGTGAGACGACAGCACTACCCACTGCGTTGCCTTAAACAAACAAATTTAGTAGCTAAAATTAAAATGTTATTCTTCTAGTTTTTAGACACAGCAAGCAACTCATTAAGTCGCCCAAGTGGTAACCTGCCAAAACTGAAACAAATCTTCAACATTAAAGTGTCTTCATCTTGATCTTGGCGGACAATTTTCCTACAGAAGCTTCAATCTTGATTAAACACACCAGAATTATTGAAGGACTTAAAAAAGTGCCATGCAAGTGTGTCCTTTTCCTGGAAGGTCAACATAAGCTTAACTCTAACTAAGCAGCTCTAACTAAGGCCGTACTCACACTAGGTACAGTTGCCTTGAATCGGGCCAAAGCACGCTTGTCCCCCCTCCCGTCTCCCCCGACGGCCCGCACTCACATTACATTCGGGCCTGGGCGCGCTTCCGTCATCGATGACGCGCTGCTCAGTAAGCGCTCTTGCTCAGCACAGTGGAGATTTCTTTGATTATATTGTTTAAGTCATTTGATATGCGGTGACATGCAGTCTAATATTTCGCCGAACAGATCAGCCACTTTTGACGCTCATAAACAATCATAAAGTCCTCGTGCTGCAGGAATTAGGAAGTTTGCTGATGGTGCAGCTGTTGTGCAGTGAGGGGTTTGCGTCTTTAATAATCTACGACAGTTTGCGTTCATTGAACAGTATAAATGATTAATTAATCCTTATGAAGCAGTCCCTTAAAAGTCACGTCTCACTTTCAGTTTCGGGCTCAAGCAAGCTTGAACTCACACTGTAAGCGTACCGCGCCTGAGCCCAAGTGAACCGCGCTCTGGCCCACCTCTTCCAACTGGGCCAGGGCCACCCAAGTGTACCGTGCCTGAGCCCGATTTAGAGCACTCACACTTCTCAAACGATCCGGGAATCGGGCCTGGGCACGGTTCGGATAGCATAGTGTGAGTAAGCCCTAAGTTTCTTAGAAGTTTCTAGCGTATCTGAAGACGTAGCTAATTCATATGTCTTTCATTTTGGTTGGAGCTCAGCACGACATGTCCATGAACAGGTTTGGACAGACCTATAAACTCTGTGGGACATTTGAGCATGGACACACACACACACACACACACACACACACACACACACACACACACACACACACACTTTAACTCATTTCCAGAACTGCAGCCCCTGGAGGTTTATTGTAGTTCCTTTCATGAAATCAGACCTCAGTTTCGTCTCCTCAGTGTCAGTATAGGACACGCATCCACAAGCACTGTGCACTGATGTATGTCCCCTACCCCCACCTCTATGTGTGACTTCCTGTTTACAACAAAGCACAGCCACATCCAAAGTAAAGCTTCAAAGTAAAGAATTCAGCGATTCTACAAGAAGAGGCAATACATACAAGAAGTGCTAGTTATTTTAGTTATCTAAGTAACTCGTTTGTGCTCAGACGGCGTGGTGGCGCAGTGGGTAGCTAGTGTGGTGGTGTGGTAGTGGGTGTTGCTGGTTCGAGCCTCGGGTCAGTTGGCATTTCTGTGTGAAGTTTGCATGTTCTTCCTGTGTTTGCGTGGGTTTCCTCCGGGTGCTCCAGTTTCCCCCACAAGTCCAAAGACATACGCTATAGGTGAATTGGGTAAGCTAAATTGGCCATAGTGTATGTATGTGAATGAGAGTGTATGGGTGTTTCCCAGTGATGGGTTGCAGCTGGAAGAGCATCCGCTGCATGAAACATATGCTGGATAAGTTGGTGGTTTTTTCCACTGTGGCGACCCCTGATGAATAAAGGGACTAAGCTGAAATGAAAATGAATGAATGAATGTGTGTGCTCAGAGAATTTATTTCTAGAGTAGGAGGGGTTTTTTTTAGAGAGAGAGAGAGAAGGAGAAAGGGAGAGGAGAGAGGGAAAGTGCTTCTTATAGGTGGTTTTGGTATTTAGGTAGTTCAGGTGTTCTTGGAAGAGATGGGTTTTCAGGTGTCATTTGAAGGATACCAGTGTATCTGCAGTTCGAGTGGGAATGGGAAGATCATTCCACCAGCGAGGAACATTGAACGAGAAAGGTTTTGGAAAGTGACTTATAGGGCTCTATTTTTATGATCTAGGCGAAAAGTCCAAAGCGCAGGGCCCAAAAGCATTAAGGGCGTGTCAGAATCCACTTTTGCTATTTTAAGGACGGAAAATTCCGCTTTGTGCCTCGGCGCATGGTCTAACAGGGTTGAGCTTATTCTCTTAATGAGTTATAGGTGTGTTTTGAGAATAAACCAATCAGAGTCTCATCTCCCATTCCCTTTAAGAGTCAGTTGCGTCGCGCCATAAAGCATTTGCTATTTACATGGCGGACTTTGTAAGTGGAAAAACTGAATGCTTCTCTAGCGAGAAAACAGTTAAACAAACCATCTGCAGCGTGATAATGAGAGATGAGCCTCCTCATTCTTTACTTTCACTTTCACTCTCATGAATAAGGAAAAAGTGTTGTACCACAGACATCCATTAGGCTATACATAATTAATTTCGTTTGTTCAGCGCAAAGATTTGTTTCAAAACTATTTCTAAATTCAGTTCTAATTTCCAGTAAACTAGTAAATGAACAGTATTAACGAAGTGTGGTCAAAAAACTGAGTTATATCCAAATACACATGCTATGCCACATATGGTCTAAAAGCTGATAGGTGGGCAAATCTAAGCTTGTTTTAATAAAACAAATATAAATATGCATATAATAAGTAATACTGCTAATAAAAATAACATTATACAAAAGCAGTTTGTCATGAATAAACTGAAAAAGCCCCTGAGATGAAGAAGGCATGAAGGCAGTAGTTTTTATATTTATGTAGGCTAGAAAGTAATAATTTTTGTAATATTTTAATCTTTTAATTATTTTTTATTTGTAAAGATATTTGCCTATTGCTCTACATCCTGTGTGTATTAAGCAATGTTTAAGCGAGGCGCACATCTAACGTGCTCTGCGCTGGACTTTAGACCTCCTCTTAGCTGATCTATTAAACAATCTATTCTGGTTTCTCAAAATAGCAACGCACCAGCATTGTGCCTCAATACACCTCCTTTTTTAGACCAGAACGCCTATGGGCGCACTTATGAGCGCAAATGCATTTGCTATTTAAACAGCGTGGTGCAAAACGTCAAAATGGCTCTTGCGTTGAGCTAAAACTAGCAAACAACAATTGCATCGCACCTTGCGCCACTTTGTGTATGACAGGGCCCATAGCCTCTCTACGATGGCACTACAAGGTGGTGCTCCCACCCTAATCTGAGGCTCTTGGATGCTCATGCTCATATTGGCTGTCACTCACAAAAGTTGCAGTTTGTTTTCATAAAGTAAAAGGATTCTTAACTTTGTTGCATCGCTTGACATGCTCACATCTGTCACCAACGGTCACTATCATTTACATACCCCGCCTGAGGTTGCTAGATCTTTATTGAAATAAATAGTCGATTGTCGCTGCATCATTCTTAAGTCTGATTTATACTTCTGCATCGAGTGATCCGCGTGACCCACGGCACCTGCCTTGCGCGTTGCTGTGCATTTATACTTCTGCTTCTGTTTGTGTTGCTCTGCAATAACACTTCCAAAACGCTAGCTGACAGTAGGTTTTTATGTTCCTCTGTGTCGAGTTTCTTCGCTGGTGTTTTGTTTTTTTCTGAATGCTACCTTAATGTACACGTAGCTAAAACTCGCTCATTCAGAAGCAGGAACTGGCGGACGTGCAACCACTTGAATCATAAGATAAACACAAAACAAAACTTTCCATCTAGAGCTCCTTCACAGGACTCTACACTTGTAAACACTCGCTCCAACGGGTTTGTCTGGCCCTCGGTCCTACACTTGTCATCGCAACCAAGTCGACCAATCAGGCGCAGGGTGAAGGAAAAAAAGCCCTTGAAACTGAGATTTTCCAAGACCACACTAGAAACCAAGGGGTGCAAAAATTTCCCCAAATACACCTTCTACAACAACAACATGACTGCATACGCGAGTCAGGGGATGCACAAATGTAAGTATTTTTGTCATCATTATGAATTTTTATTACAAAAAAAGCTTACGTTTTAATACATTCATAACAGCATTTGGGTTTTACCGTCATGCTTTTAAAAAAATCACTACATTTCTATATCTATTATCCATAATAATAACTCCTGTACAGTAGTCCCACAACATACTTTCGCATCTGTCACTCGATGACCCTCGAATTCCCTGTCAGAAAAGTCTAGTCGCTGGAAATGGCCTTTTTACAGTGTCTGGTATAACATTAATGTTGTTTTCTTGTGTTTACATAGATGAATGTGGCCACAGTGTAAGTACACAATACAGTTACGATCTTATTGTCACATTATATCATTATAATAACATGATATCGTTGCCTTCAGTGATTTCCTGAAGATAAACACCAAAAAAATAACGCAACTGGAATAACTACAGCAGTCGCGATCGTTGATCACATATGAAGCAAGAGCTTGCAACGACATATGATGGTGTTGTAGTGCTGTCCCATTTCTTAGGGGTCAATTTAAAGCCCTTCACACTCTGTTTAAAAGGCCAAGGGGAAGGGGTAGGAGTAATGAAAAAGAATTGGGATTGGGCCCTAGTGTGTGTGGGGTTTAATACATTAGAGGTGTGACCAAGTGCAGTAATGCAAAAGTAGTAATGGTGTTTTGAGTCAACCATTTGGTATGAATCCTCATTTGTGCTGTCAAGATAATCTCTGATTTTTGGAATGAACTGATCAAGTCAGGCTAGAAAAATAATAATAATAATAATTTACCAAAACTAAGACAGGAAACTTAAACCAGGAACGCTTTGTTTCATAGCTGCTTAAATCTGAATATGTCTTTAGTTCACAACGTGTGTTCACATCCTTTAAAAAAGCAGCTTTATTAATAGGATAGCGTGTTTAAACTGGAGTCTTTATCAGAGCTAGATGAGGATCTTAAAATATTTATGACACCAATAAACCACAATGATGTCCTCCGGATGCTACTTCAGAGCCTTTTAGTGGTCAAAGATCCTGTTTGCTAGGTTCTTTGTGTATTTTTAGGGTTTGAAATGGCTTCCTCCTTCACACTCTGCTGTAATTAGTACGCTGTGAAAACGAATGTCTGCGAGCCTGAGTTAAACAAGTTCTCTGTTAAGCTGCTGTCAGCTGACTGCCTTCAAAAGCAGCTTATCCTTTTGTTCCAATGGCTCGACGGCTATTATTTTTATCCTAACACCATCTGACAGTTTGGCTGCGATTGTCAGCGAGGGTCACTCTGCTCGTGTATGAATGACATAAACCTGGTTTGGATCAGACACACACATTGAAAAAAGCATAATCTCACATGGGCTCAGTTCAGCAGAGGTCACAGATGAGAGAGGCAGACATCTGTTGGTTTGGTGGAATGGATCTTTTCAGTCATGTCACTGTTCATACCCTGTTGAAGCTTAAAGCAGACCAGGGGTCCATTCTTTGTACGTGGATTACTCAATTAGCTGGATTTGGTTGTTGAGGATTTGACACGATCCAGGATCATTTTGTTCTTCAAAACTCATCAGAGTTGTTATCATATCAACAGGTCTGGTAGCGCAAACCTGCTCAGGAGCAGGCTTATTTCCTATAAACAAGATTAGATTGAGTCTTTTCAAGCAAAGGTTTTACTGAAAGTATGTACCGAATTCTCAAATAACAGCACTCGTACTGTCTCTTCACCCTTCACCCTTGTGTATTACTCAGCCCACACAGAGCGACAAGCAGAGGACACTACAG
>LR812536.1:50368810-50387035 GCA_903798195.1 Danio kyathit
TCTGTGATCAGGGTTTTGGCCTCTATCTGATCTCCTTTATTTAATACCCTTTTCCACAACATTCAGGGTTTCTGTGTTTCAAGTCTTTGTTGAGCGCTTTAACAAGAGCAAACAAAAGATCGCATTGCATCAATAGGGCCACTCAACATGGTGCTTCAGTTTTTAATATCTGTTAACGCTGAACAATAACACTTCACTGAGGTTATGCACACAGCGAGGATAGAGAGAGTGTTATGTAAAACCTGTCGGGGAGAGCAGATGCTAGTTTATTTACTCTGAAAATCTTATTACTTTAAATTTGTGCTCTGACATCAGCCGTACCTGTCAACATTGGGATGTAAAACTGCGGGATATATTCATTTCAAAGTTATTTTAAGCTAAAAATAAATCAAAAGGATAATTCTCTTGCAATTAGATCACATTTGAGACCGGCTCTGTGTTGATGTTACTCACACTTTCATAGATTAAAATTATGGGAGAAATGTGGGAAAATACTTAAATGGGATGATAGCGGGATAAAATGGTACAATACTGAAGAATCTGGAGGGTTGACAGGTATGAACATCAGTATAATTATCAGTGTTAAATCAATAAACCTTGATTCAGATACACTAAAGTTCACAAAGAGAAATATTTCATTCATACCAACTGTAACGAATGTGGCCGATCAGACACATATTCATTTTGCTTTATTCCACATACATGATGATACACCATCAACCTCTCCTACCCAGAAAAGACTGGATGGTCAGTGTGTAATACGATTCCAAGGTATTTACAACACGAAGGAATGCTCAGAAATGAACACACAGTCATGGTCAAACTTCTATACGCTCCCTTGCTTAAGACTGATGCTTTTAATGTAAACCTTTATTCTCTCTTTATGTGTAATCAGGTGTTTGCAAAAAGTCTCTGCTCATATATTAATAATATGGTTTTATACTTCTTTAATCAAAGTTTAACTCTACCACAACCAAAATGATCATAGATGGTTCATGTTTGATGTCCCTGCAAAGCTAATTTGGTGTACTGAACAATTGTTTACATTTTATGTTAATACCTGTGCAACATATTAACATTTTAAGAAACTTTAAACATTTCTGCATCAGCTTACACCCAGAATGCCTATGCAAATCACTACGCTTTGGAACAAAAGACTATTAAATATGCCTTGGGGGAGTTAACTTCTCATTGGTCAACTTGGCTCTGGAGGGTGGTACAAAATCACCCTTATAAAAGCTGGTGACTAAGGCCACATCCTAGGAGAACCCCAGAGAACACCCAGAGCAGACCAGAACAGGAAGAGAACTAGATTAAAAAATCTTTTTAGCAAAGGCATACACTCAGTGTATCAACTTAGCGGTATGATGCATGAGTGTGCTTCACGCAGGTTTTTGCATCTCGTTTATATACACTATGAACAGCAGCTACGCTAATTATTCTCTTTATTCTCTATTTCCACCTGGGGATACTCATCCCGAGGCCCTCAGACTATTCAGCGCCACTGATGTGATCCAAGACCAGCGACGAGATGATCCCAAGGTTTTCATAATCCTGGACCAGGCCGTATCCTGAGCAGCTGCTGTGGTGGTCATGGTGGAGTGGAGAGCATGATACTGATTACTGTGACGCTCCAGGGACAGACGAGTCTTCGCTGAGGTCCAGCATTCTCCAGCGTCCTGGCACCTAGACTGCAGCTCTGCACAAGACGTTTGGCCATAGGAGAAATGGTCGTGCCCAACTGAGCCTGGTTTCTCGAGGTTTTTTAAATTCTTCACTTTCGCCAATTGGTGAAGTTTTTTTTCCTAGCCGCTGGCTTGCATGATTCGGGATCCTCACTAGAAAATAAAAGCTAATATAACTATTTAAAAAATACCTTTACTGACATCATTTCATATTTCATTTTAACTGTCATGCAATAAAATGCACCAAGTTAATAGAATATTGCTATCTCACAGCAATTCATAACTTTTTGATTTAGCGGCCAATTCGTATGCATTTCTACAATCTCAATCGTACAATTTAGTACGAATTGCTAATCCCCCAATATTGGTTGGGTTTAGGGGTGGAGTTGAATGCCATGCCTTCTTTAAAAATTGTACATTTTCATATGACTGAACTCATATGACTAAACTGACAAAAATGTAAATTACTAACGTGAGATCAGGCTGGAATATCACTATTAATATAAGCAATGAAGGATGCATTTATTTTGTCTTCAAAAAGATTTTAGCCTCTCAGCTTTCCAGTGTACTGCCCATGTTAAATGAAACAAATTTCATTCATTTATGAATGACAGACACTACGGACAATTTAGCCTACCCAATTCACCTGTACCGCATGTCTTTGGACTGTGGGGGAAACCGGAGCACCCGGAGGAAACCCACGCGAATGCAGGGAGAACATGCAAACTCCACACAGAAACGCCAACTGACCCAGCCGAGGCTAGAACCAGCGACCTTCTTGCTGTGAGACGACAGCACTACCCACTGCGTTGCCTTAAACAAACAAATTTAGTAGCTAAAATTAAAATGTTATTCTTCTAGTTTTTAGACACAGCAAGCAACTCATTAAGTCGCCCAAGTGGTAACCCTGCCAAAACTGAAACAAATCTTCAACATTAAAGTGTCTTCATCTTGATCTTGGCGGACAATGTTCCTACAGAAGCTTCAATCTTGATTAAACACACCAGAATTATTGAAGGACTTAAAAAAGTGCCATGCAAGTGTGTCCTTTTCCTGGAAGGTCAACATAAGCTTAACTCTAAACTAAGCAGCTCTAACTAAGGCCGTACTCACACTAGGTACAGTTGCCTTGAATCGGGCCAAAGCACGCTTGTCCCCCCTCCCGTCTCCCCCGACGGCCCGCACTCACATTACATTCGGGCCTGGGCGCGCTTCCGTCATCGATGACGCGCTGCTCAGTAAGCGCTCTCGCTCAGCACAGTGGAGATTTCTTTGATTATATTGTTTAAGTCATTTGATATGCGGTGACATGCAGTCTAATACTTCGCCGAACAGATCAGCCACTTTGACGCTCATAAACAATCATAAAGTCCTCGTGCTGCAGGAATTAGGAAGTTGCTGATGGTGCAGCTGTTGTGCAGTGAGGGGTTTGCGTCTTTAATAATCTACGACAGTTTGCGTTCATTGAACAGTACGAATGATTAATTAATCCTTATGAAACAGTCCCTTAAAAGTCACGTCTCACTTTCAGTTTGGGGCTCAAGCACGCTTGAACTCACACTGTAAGCGTACCGCGCCTGAGCCCAAGTGAACCGCGCTCTGGCCCACCTCTTCCAACTGGGCCAGGGCCACCCAAGTGTACCGTGCCTGAGCCCCGATTCAGAGCACTCACACTTCTCAAACGATCCGGGAAACGGGCCTGGGCACGGTTCGGATAGCATAGTGTGAGTAAGCCCTAAGTTTCTTAGAAGTTTCTAGCGTATCTGAAGACGTAGTTGATTCATATGTCTTTCATTTTGGTAGGAGCTCAGCAGGACATGTCCATGAACAGGTTTGGACAGGCCTATGAACTCTGTGGGACATTTGAGCATGGACACACACACACACTTTAACTCATTTCCAGAACTGCAGCCCCTGGAGGTTTATTGTAGTTCCTTTCATGAAATCAGACCTCAGTTTCGTCTCCTCAGTGTCAGTATAGGACACGCATGCACAAGCACTGTGCACTGATGTATGTCCCCTACCCCCACCTCCATGTGTGACTTCCTGTTAACAACAAAGCACAGCCACATCCAACGTAAAGCTTCAAAGTAAAGAATTCAGCGATTCTACAAGAAGAGGCAATACATACAAGAAGTGCTAGTTATTTTAGTTATTTAAGTAACTCGTTTGTGCTCAGATGGCGTGGTGGCGCAGTGGGTAGCTGGTGTGGTGGTGTGGTAGTGGGTGTTGCTGGTTCGAGCCTCGGGTCAGTTGGGCATTTCTGTGTGAAGTTTGCATGTTCTTCCTGTGTTTGCGTGGGTTTCCTCCGGGTGCTCCAGTTTCCCCCACAAGTCCAAAGACATACGCTATAGGTGAATTGGGTAAGCTAAATTGGCCATAGTGTATGTATGTGAATGAGTGTTTCCCAGTGATGGGTTGCAGCTGGAAGAGCATCCACTGCATGAAACATATGCTGGATAAGTTGGTGTTTTTTTTCCACTGTGGCGACCCTGATTAATAAAGGGACTAAGCTGAAATGAAAATGAATGAATGAATGTTTTTGCTCAGAGAATTTATTTCTAGAGAAGGAGGGGTTTTTTTTTTGAGAGAGAGAGAGAGAGAGAGAGGAGAGAGAGAGAGAGAGAGAGAATGAGAAAGGGAGAGGAGAGAGGGAAAGTGCTTCTTATAGGTGGTTTTGGTATGTAGGTAGTTCAGGTGTTCTCGGAAGAGATGGGTTTTTCAGGTGTCATTTGAAGGATACCAGTGTATCTGCAGTTCGAGTGGAATGGGAAGATCATTCCACCAGCGAGGAACATTGAACGAGAAAGGTTTTGGAAAGTGACTTATAGGGCCCTGTTTTAATGATCTAGGCGTAAAGTCCAAAGCGCAGGGTCCAAAGCATTAAGGGTGTGTCAGAATCCACTTTTGCTATTTTAAGGACGGAAAATTCCGCTTTGTGCCTCGGCGCATGGTCTAACAGGGTTGAGCTTATTCTCTTAATGAGTTATAGGTGTGTTTTGAGAATAAACCAATCAGTGTCTCATCTCCCATTCCCTTTAAGAGTCAGTTGCGTCGCGCCATAGAGCATTTGCTATTTACATGGCGGACTTTGTAAGTGGAAAAAACTGAACGCTTCACTAGCGAGAAAACAGTTAAACAAACCATCTGCAGCGTGAGAATGAAAGAATGAGCATCTTCATTCTTTACTTTCACTCTCGTGAATAAGGAAAAAGTGTTGTACCACAGACATAAATTAGCCTATACATAATTAATTTTGTTTGTTAAGCGCAAAGATTTGTTTCAAAACTATTTCTAAATTCAGTTCTAATTTCCAGTAAACTAATAAATGAACAGTAATAACGAAGTGTGGTCAAAAAACTGAGTTATATCCAAATACACATGATATGCCCCATATGGTCTAAAACCTGATAGGTGGGCAAATCTAAGCTTGTTTTAATAAAACAAATATAAATATGCATATAATAAATAATACTGCTAATAATAATAACATTATACAAAAGCAATTTGTCATGAATGAACTGAAAAAGCCCCTGAGATGAAGAAGGCATGAAGGCAGTAGTTTTTATATTTATGTAGGCTAGAAAGTAATAATTTTTGTAATATTTTAATCCTTTAATTATTTTTTATTTGTAAAGATATTTGCATATTGCTGTACATCCTGTGTGTATTAAGCAATGTTTAAGCGAGGCGCACATCTAACGTGCTCTGCGCTGGACTTTAGACCTCCTCTTAGCTGATCTATTAAACAGTCTATTCTAGTTTCTCAAAATAGCAACGCACCAGCAATTGCGCCTCAACACACCTCCTTTTTTAGACCGGAACGCCTATGGGCGCACTTATGAGCGCAAATGCATTTGCTATTTAAACAGTGTGGTGCAAAACGTCAAAATGACTCTTGCGTTGAGCTGAAACTAGCAACAACAATTGCGTCGCACCTTGCGCCACATTGTGTATGATAGGGCCCATAGCCTCTCTACGATGGCACTACAAGCAGGTGCTTCCACCCTAATCTGAGGCTCTTGGATGCTCATGCTCATATTGGCTGTCACTCACAAAAGTTGCAGTTTGTTTTCATAAAGTAAAAGGATTCTTAACTTTGTTGCATCGCTTGACATGCTCACATCTGTCACCAACGGTCACTATCATTCACATACCCTGCCTGAGGTTGCTAGATCTTTATTGAAATAAATAGTCGATTGTCGCTGCATCACTCTTAAGCCTGATTTATACTTCTGCATCGAGTGATCGCGTGACCCACGGCACCTGCCTTGCGCGTTGCTGTGCATTTATACTTCTGCTTCTGTTTGTGTTGCTCTGCAATAACACTTCCAAAACGCTAGCTGACAGTAGGTTTTTATGTTCCTCTGTGTCGAGTTTTCTTCGCTGGTGTTCTGTTTTTTTCTGAATGCTACCTTAATGTACACATAGCTAAAATTTGCTCATTCAGAAGCAGGAACTGGCGGACGTGCAACCCCTTGAATCATAAGATAAACACAAAACATACTCTTCCATCTAGAGCTCCTTCACAGGACTCTACACTTTTAAACACTCGCTCCAACGGGTTTGTGGCCCTCGGTCCTACACTTGTCATCGCAACCAAGTCGACCAATCAGGCGCAGGGTGAAGGAAAAAAAGCCCTTGAAACTGAGATTTTCCAAGACCACACTAGAAACCAAGGGTGCAAAAATGTCCCCAAATACACCTGCTACAACAACAACATGACTGCATACGCGAGTCAGGGGATGCACAAATGTAAGTATTTTTGTCATTATTATGAATTTTTATTACAAAAAAAGCTTATGTTTTAATACATTCATAACAGCATTTGGGTTTTACCGTCATGCTTTTAAAAAAATCACTACATTTCTATATCTATTATCCATAATAATAACTCCTGTACAGTAGTCCCACAACATACTTTCGCATCTGTCACTCGATGACCCTCGAATTCCCTGTCAGAAAAGTCTAGTCGCTGGAAATGGCCTTTTTTACAGTGTCTGGTATAACATTAATGTTGTTTTCTTGTGTTTACATAGATGAATGTGGCCACAGTGTAAGTACACAGTACAGTTACGATCTTATTGTCACATTATATCGTTATAATAACATGATATCATTGCCTTCAGTGATTTCCTGAAGATAAACACCAAAAAAATAACGCAACTGGAATAACTACAGCAGTCGCGATCGTTGATCACATATGAAGCAAGAGCTTGCAACGACATATGATGGTGTTGTAGTGCTGTCCCATTTCTTAGGGGTCAATTTGAAGCCCTTCACACTCTGTTAAAAGGCCAAGGGGAAGGGGTAGGAGTAAAGAAATAGAATTGGGATTGGGCCCTAGTGTGTGTGGGGTTTAATACATCAGAGGTCTGACCAAGTGCAGTAATGCAAAAGTAGTAGTGGTGTTTTGAGTCAACCATTTGGTATGAATCCTCATTTGTGCTGTCATGATAATCTCAGATTTTTGGAATTAACTGATCAAGTCAGGCTAGAATAATAATAATAATAATAATTTACCAAAACTAAGACAGGAAATATAAACCAGGAACGCTTTGTTTCATAGCTGCTTAAATCTGAATATGTCTTTAGTTCACAACATGTGTTCACATCCTTTAAAAAAGCAGCTTTATTAATAGGATAGTGTGTTTAAACTGGAGTCTTTATCAGAGCTAGATGAGGATCTTAAAATATTTATGACACCAATAAACCACAATGATGTCCTCCGGATGCTACTTCAGAGCCTTTTAGTGGTCAAAGATCCTGTTTGCTAGGTTCTTTGTGTATTTTTAGGGTTTGAAATGGCTTCCCTCTTCACACTCTGCTGTAATTAGTACACTGTGGAAACGAATGTCTGCTGAGCCTGAGTTAAACAAGTTCTCTGTTAAGCTGCTGTCAGCTGACTACCTTCAAAAGCAGCTTATCCCTTTTGTTCCAATGGCTCGACGGCTATTATTTTTATCCTACACCATCTGACAGTTTGGCTGCGATTGTCAGCGAGGGTCACTCTGCTCGTGTATGAATGACATAACCTGGTTTGGATCAGACACACACATTGAAACAGACAAGCATAATCTCACACTGGGCTCAGTTCAGCAGAGGTCACAGATGAGAGAGGCAGACATCTGTTGGTTTGGTGGAATGGATCTTCTCAGTCATGTCACTGTTCATTACCACTGTTGAAGCTTAAAGCAGACCAGGGGTCCATTCTTTGTACGTGGATTACTCAATTAGCTGGATTTGGTTGTTGAGGATTTGACACGATCCAGGTATCATTTTGTTCTTCAACAACTCATCAAGAGTTGTATCATATCAACAGGTCTGGTTTAGCGCAAACCTGCTCAGGAGCAGGCTTATTTCCTATAAACAAGATTAGATTGAGTCTTTTCAAGCAAAGGTTTTTACTGAACGTATGTACCGAATTCTCAAATAATCAGCACTCGTACTGTCTCTTCACCCTTCACCCTGTGTATTACTCAGCCCACACTAGAGCACACATCAGAGGACACTACGGTTTTGATAAATATTTCTGCTGTTGGGCAAACATAATGTACTTTTGAGCCTTTTTTTTAGTCGAGAATGTAGTTGTTTTAAACTGCAACCATTCCGGTATTTTTTATTATTATTTTATTATTTTATTTTAGTAGAATATGCAAAATGGTATAAAAATTGGGATCATACAAATACAAAGAAATTGAAAAACAGCAACAAAAAAACAACAACAAAAACCAGAAAACAACAACCATACAGTAAGGTACTGGCAGGTGCGTGTGTGCTGTGTGTGTGCGTGGGAGTTGTGTGTGTGTGCGTGTGTGTATGTAAAGGTAACATGGTGGACAATCAGGGTACATATATAAGGGTCAATAACAATCAATAAATGAAGCAAGTATCATAGATATAACTAAACAAATAGAAAGAGATCAGTCCAGTGGTAAGAGAGTGACAACAATGCTAGTAATTTATGGATAGTAATAATGACAGAAAGAGAAAGGAAGCCAATAGTAATAACTGACAACAACAATAATAATAATAATAATAAAGAAAAGAGAAAAAAAAAATCACCACTACACCAACTATATACAGAGAGTTACTAATATTACGACTACTAGCTGCAGCTGCTACTACAGCCACAACCACTACTACTACTAAGTGTCTACACTATGATACTACTACAACATCTACTACAACTGATAAACTACTAATAACGTCTAAACTGATACTACTACACTCATTCTTACAACTGACTACTACTACAACAACGTCTAACTACTAGATTACTACTTACAACATCTTCTACAACTGATACTACTACAACAACGTCTACTACTGATACTACTACAACAATGTCTACTACTGATACTACTACAACAACGTCTACTACTGATACTACTATAACAACGTCTACTACTGATACTACTACAACAACGTCTACAACTGATACTACTACAACAACGTCTACTACTGATACTACTACAACAACGTCTACTACTGATTCTACTACAACATCTTCTACAACTGATACTACTACAACATCTACTACTGATACTACTACAACATCTACTACAACTGATACTACTACAACAACGTCTACTACTGATACTACTACAACATCTACTACAACTGATACTACTACAACATCTTCTACAACTGATACTACTACAACATCTACAACTGATACTACTACAACAATGTCTACTACTGATACTACTACAACATCTACTACAACTGATACTACTACAACAATGTCTACAACTGATACTACTACAACATCTACTACAACTGATACTACTACAACAATGTCTACAACTGATACTACTACAACATCTTCTACAACTGATACTACTACAACAACGTCTACAACTGATACTACTACAACATCTACTACAACTGATACTACTACAACAACGTCTACAACTGATACTACTACAACATCTACTACAACTGATACTACTACAACAACGTCTACAACTGATACTACTACAACATCTACTACAACTGATACTACTACAACAATGTCTACAACTGATAC
Source organism: Danio kyathit (assembly GCA_903798195.1). Taxonomy (NCBI): domain Eukaryota; kingdom Metazoa; phylum Chordata; class Actinopteri; order Cypriniformes; family Danionidae; genus Danio; species Danio kyathit. Next base: position 50,378,528 of record LR812536.1, read on the forward strand.
TACTACAACATCTTCTACAACTGATACTACTACAACAACGTCTACAACTGATACTACTACAACATCTACTACAACTGATACTACTACAACAACGTCTACAACTGATACTACTACAACATCTACTACAACTGATACTACTACAACAATGTCTACAACTGATACTACTACAACATCTACTACAACTGATACTACTACAACAACGTCTACAACTGATACTACTACAACATCTACTACAACTGATACTACTACAACAACGTCTACAACTGATACTACTACAACATCTACTACAACTGATACTACTACAACAATGTCTACAACTGATACTACTACAACATCTACTACAACTGATACTACTACAACAATGTCTACAACTGATACTACTACAACATCTACTACAACTGATACTACTACAACAATGTCTACAACTGATACTACTACAACATCTACTACAACTGATACTACTACAACAACGTCTACAACTGATACTACTACAACATCTACTACAACTGATACTACTACAACAACGTCTACAACTGATACTACTACAACAATGTCTACAACTGATACTACTACAACATCTACTACAACTGATACTACTACAACAATGTCTACAACTGATACTACTACAACATCTACTACAACTGATACTACTACAACAACGTCTACAACTGACTACTACTACAACATCTTCTACAACTTATACTACTACAACAACGTCTACCACTACTACAGCAATCGCTGCTACTACAACATCTACATCGACAACATCTACTACTTCTGATACTACTACACCAACTACTACTACTACTACTACTACTACTACTACTACTACTACTACTACTACAACAACACCTTTACAACTTCTGGTACCACTATTCCAACGACATCTCCTACTACAGAAACTACTACTTCAACAATCCCAACTACAAATACAATCGTTACTTCCACAATGACTACTACTACTACTACAACTACTACTTCTACTACAACAACTACAGCAACCTGAATAATGACAAGGGTAGAAATACTTGTAATAATGATAATGAGGAGATAACGGGAGGACAGGTCAGAATAGCAATCATAAAAGTAATGGTAACAAAAGTAAAAGTAATACTATTTATGATAATATTGAGGAGATGAGGGGAGGTGGAGAAATCAGGAAGAGGACAAAAAAATTATAATAATAATAATAATAATAATAATAATAATAATAATAATAATGCAACCCAGTGGCGCAGTAGGTAGTGCTGTTGCCTCACAGCAAGAACGTCGCTGGGTCGTAGGTTCGAACCTCGGCTGGGCTGGGTCAGTTGGCGTTTCTGTGTGGAGTTTGCATGTTCTCCCTGGGTTCGTGTGGGTTTCCTCCGGGTGCTCCGGTTTCCCCCACAGTCCAAAGACATGCAGTACAGGTGAATTGGGTAAGCTAAATTGTCCATAGTGTATGAGTGTGAATGTGTGTGTGGAAGTTCCCAGAGATGGGTTGCGGCTGGAAGGGCATCCGCTGCGTAAAATCGTGCTGTATAAGTTGGCGGTTCATTCCGCTGTGGCGACTCCGCAAGGGACAAAGCCGACAAGAAAATGAATGAATGAATGAATAATAATAATAATGTAAAGTAGATGACATAAAGGGAGAAAAAATTAATAAATAAATACATTTTAAAAAAAACAGGAAGAGAAAAGGGAAAGTGGAGAAAGAAAAAAGTAGGGGAAAAAATTCTGTTTATTTATAAAGATAGTGGCTATTTTAAATATTTATAATTTCTGAGAGATATTAGTCTTTGAGCTGAGCAAAGACGGTTGGTGTTGTTCATCCACAAGATAGCGACAGAGAGCGCATAATAAGCCCTAAGAAGAGAAACAATGTAATTTCTAACTACAGCTGATCAAATCATTATTAAACAGGTAATTGATATTCTAAGTCTATCTCTATCTTTTTTTTTGTATGTTGTAGTGCTGTATTTATACCATATATTTGTAGTGTATTAAGTGTGAGAAGGGACTCACATATCAGGAATGTATGTATTTTGTGTTGGCCACTCTTTGTTTAACCCTGAGTTACTTTTTGGTTGGCCATCTGATTCTAATACGTCTTCTGTTTCCATTACTACAGACAAGTTCAGTAAAAAGAAAGAAAGAAGAAATGCCCGCATGTGTTTAGCATTTTTCCCTTATTGCAAACACAACAGCAATCTGGTAGTGTTGGTGCTGCTTTGGCTTTTTAATTTTTTATAAAAATAATTAAAGTAGTTTTTTTGATCTCCCGATTGCAACAGAGAAATACTGGGGAATCTCTGTAGACTGATTTCATGTCGTTCAGCCTTAAAATCTTAAAATGTGAGCAAAATCACCTGTTTTGTCACCACTTTAGATATTATGATAGAGAATCATTCAAAGCTCTAAAGTGACGTTGGTGAAGTTGCAATGGTTCCTGCTGTTCTGACGTCAGCTGCAGATGTGAAGGAATGACGGAAGAAAGTAGTTCCTCGTACAAAATGTTTTTTAGACTCTCCGTGTTTGATTATCAATTTTATACACACGATTATGCCACTTTTATGAATTTTTGTATAAATGCAATATCACACTTGTAGCAGTGCGATGTGGCTGTATATCGTTACTGGTGGGATACTAAGGCACTCGGTCAGCAACCTCGAGCCAACGCACGCCTCCCACCAGTGCTGATATACAGCCATATTGCACTGCTACTTGTGTGATATTGCACACACACATATATATGTATATATATATATATATATATATATATATATATATATATATATATATATATATATATATATATATATATATATATATATATATATATATATATACTCACAGCAAGAAGGTCGCTGGTTCGAGCCTCGACTGGGTCAGTTAGCATTTCTGTGTGAAGTTTGCATGTTCTCCCCATGTTCCTGTGGGTTTCCTCCGGGTGCTCCGGTTTCCCCCACAAGTCCAAAGACATGTGGGACAGGTGAATTGGGTGAGTTAAATTTTCCATAGTGTATGTGTGTGAATGTGAGTGTGTGAGTGTTTCCTAGTGATGGGTTGTGGCTGGAAGGGCATTCTTGGCTTTGTGTCTGTACATCAAGACGACGACAAGGTTTGTTTAAGCTCGGGTTGACCATGGCTTGTTGTTATATGTATATATTATTACGTTGTAATGTCTCGGCTGGGGTTTCTGTGTGGAGTTTGCATGTTCTCTCTGGGTTCGCGTGGGTTTCCTCCGGGTGCTCCGGTTTCCCCCACAGTCCAAAGACATGCAGTACAGGTGAATTGGGTAAGCTAAATTGTCCATAGTGTATGAGTGTGAGTGTGAATGTGTGTGTGGAAGTTCCCAGAGATGGGTTGCGGCTGGAAGGGCATCCGCTGCGTAAAATCGTGCTGGATAAGTTGGCGGTTCATTCCGCTGTGGCGACCCCGCAAGGGACAAAGCCGACAAGAAAATGAATGAATGAATGTCTCGGCTGGGTTTTTAAAAATGGTGCTTCCTTTGTTTTCATTCTCCTGCTTCTGCGAGTGACACTTCTTTGTAAACCAATAGCATTCAGTTGCTAGCTTCGCGTTTTGGTACCCTTTTGTCGTGCTAGGTACCCTTTACAAAGGGTACCCAAAAAGTGGTACGGTACAGTTCGCTTTTAGGTACCCTTTGACAGTGGAAACAGCCATAAAAGCATACCAAACTGAACCGTACCACTCATTGGAAATGGGCCATTAGTAACAAAAACAAAGATCTTTACAAATTGCTGACACTGCCAACATGTGCTCACCAGACAGTCCACCCCATTTTGGAAATGTTGCCCATGACAACAAAAAAGGGACACAATCTCACGTGACTGAACCTGGATGTTACTTATATGTCACTTTGTATGTCACTTTTTTTTCCTAAGTAAAAAATGAGGGATAATGCCTAAAAAAGACCTTTCCAGATAATCAAAATTGTTTATGACACCCACAACAGTGGGTTTCTTATTAGTTAATCCAAGAATGACAATTCTGTCATCATTTACTTGATATGACTTGTTCCAACCAACTGAGTTTTTTGTTCTGGTTGAACACAAAATTCGATATTGAAGATCCATCCCAGCAGGCACCTCAATGCCAAAATAGCCACGTTTCCATCCACCTATTTTTATACGCATTTTGCATTTGTGCATAAAAAAATGGTGGAAACGCCAAGATGCGCATCAATTTTGAAAATGTGCACAAAAAACTTATGCATTACTGAGTAGGATAAACTTTTTATTAGATAAGAAAAGATGCGCATAAACTACGATGGAAACACTTTTACCGCACAAATTCCATGCACATTCAAAAAGGTCATGTGATTTTGTTATAAGAGATCATGTGATGATAAAAATGTGTGTGCATGGATAAACCAGCAGGCTGAACACACTGTCAAACATCTAAAATGTTGTTTTGGTCATTCTAAAATGCTGTAACTGTTTTAGTATTGCCTCTGACACCATAAGGAACCAAAACAATAATTATTAAAAGCATGTAATGTTTGTTCGTTACAAGTGTTATTGTATTAATAATTACCTCCAGAATCAAGAGCATCTCGCGTCTCATGCCTTCAAACGCCACCCCGCGTTCACTGCGTGTCAGGATTGCCTTCTGAGGTGCAAGTCATTTATTAAATGAAAAAAACACTCACGCAGATTTTCCTACCGCAGCAAATTCCATTTTACTGTTGATATTTGGCGCCAGTTAGTCAGCAAGTGACGATTTTCTTCGCTTTGACTTGTTGGATGGAAACGCTGCTTTATTCCCATGTATTTTATGTGAAATTCCAGTTTTGCGCATAAAGTTAATTTATGGGTTGAAACGTAGCAAGTTGGCGTCAAAAAATGTGTAGTGATTTATTACCTGCCTATTATTAAGATATTGGCTGTTTATTAAGTGCATATTTAGCATGATCTTATTCTGCATCCCTACTCAATACCTAAACCCAACTACTACCTTAATACTTAATAATAAGCAACATATGAGGAGTTTGAGTAAAAAGTCCTACTTAATGATTTGTTAATATTAAGAATTGTAGCATTTTTTTTCACACCTACCAGCCTATAGGAATCAAGAATTGCAAGAGACCAAATAAAAGAAGCCTGATCCATTATGGTTAGATATGGTTTAGGTTTCTAAAATGATTTATGAAACATGCTCAAATTTCCTTTATAAACTTGTGCTTAGAGTTATAAGTTGTGAGGGCATGGAAACTCATCTCTCCGTGGACTGGAATTCAGGATAATGTCCTCCAAAGGATCCAGGTTCAAGAAACCAGCTGATTAATGTGCGTCTTAAGACGTACATAACTCCCTACAGGCTGCGTGGACATGGTAACCTCACTGGTGTTGTGGCTGATGTTCCCAAGGAACCACTGGCATAAGGATGCACATTATCCTGTTATGCTAAAACTCACAGCTAAGCTACTTTTTAATGGAGATAGATTGAGAACAGCCTTCATTTGTAAGAAGTATAAATTTGACTTGTTTGATGGTAGAAAACTTTAAATATTCAATGTCTCTAGAAAGTTTTCATTAAATGAACACGGTGTAGTTTACGTCATTTCATGGAAATAGATGCCACGAAAATTTGGGAATGGACTGATTTAAAATAAGCCATATTATAGTAGATATAACAGTGAATTGTAGACCTTTACACCATATTCGGTGGTTTCATTGTGATCAGGAATAATGAGACAACATACTTAACTGTTAAAACCATTCTGTTTTTGAGGCAGTGGGCTAATTACAGCCTTCTCAAGGGGATTGAGTTTCTACCACCGTCCCAAGGGCAACCCTAGTCAAGGTCACTTGATCTCAGCAGACTCTCGACAACATCCAATGCTATAGATGGGTCAACAAACTGGTAACAACTGACTTTGAAAAAATTAATAACAATTGTTTACATTGTTACTCTATTAATTAAAATCTGATGCAGTAATTTTGGAAATTCAATCGGTGAAAAGCAGGAAGGCAACTTCAAAGAGTTCACAATCTTTTAACTTTTGAGTAAACATTTTGTATACATGTCACTTTTATTGGCCCAAATCCACCAAAATCATTTTAGCAGACCTTAACAATCTATGTATGTTATTGGTATTGCTTGTATTCAGCATCACATTTAACCACTTAGCTGCCCCTACCTAATTTTTAAGAATAAATGTAACAATTAAATTACATTAATATAAAAAAAATAAGATGGTGATTTGAATAATTTAATCTTGTGTAGTCGACTAAGGTTTTCAGTGTTGACTAGTAGTACCATTTAGCCGACTAGACCCTCACATCTTCAAATGCCATCCATCCATCCGTTATCTGCTGATTATCTGAGGCCTGGTCATTCAGAGCTTCTCACCTCTAAGGGTGTACCCTGCCACACTGCAAAGGAAACTCATATCGGCCACTTGTATCTGAGATCTTGTTTTTTTTGGTCAGCATTACTGCTGTCACTGCACCAATCCACCTGTCAATCTCATGTTCCCTCCTTCCCTCACTTGGGAACAAAACTCCAAGATACTTGAACTCCTGATCTGGGGTAAGGACTCTCCTCCAACCTGGAGATAGCAAGCCACCTTTTCCAGTTGATCACCTGGCCTCAGACTTGGAGGTGCTGATTCTCATCCCTGCTGCGTCACACTCTATAGCAAAGTGCATGCTGAAGGTCCAGGTCCAATGGAACCAACAGGACCACATATTCTGCAAATAGCAAAGATGAAATCCTGTGGTCCCAAAACAAGACCCCTTCAGCCCAAGGCTGTGACTAGAGGTTCAGTCCATAAAATTAAAGAGGTAACACTTTATAATAACAGTACATGAATAATGATGTATTAATATGTAAACTAAACATTACTTTATTATGAATTAATGATGAGTTAAGGTATGCACTAATCATGAACTAACTTGAACTACAACATGATTCACATGAGTTCATGTGTGAATAACGGCTACCTTAATTACTTGTTAGTACATGATTGTTTGTTAATTAATGTATTAATTACCACATTAGTTTAGGCTTAATTTAACCATCATGAACTCATGATATGTTAATATATAATTATGTTGTGACTTTACTTGAAGGGGCACATCATCATTAACCCATTCTTAACTACTCATGAACTCCTTATGCACGTCCAACTAGTCAGTTACACTGAATAACAATAGAAAAGTGTTCTGTCAACATCAGCATGAACAGGAGTTCATGAGTAGTTAAGGATGAGTTATTGATGATGTGCCCCTCCAAGTAAAGTCATGACATAATCATACATTAACAGCTCATGAGTTCATGTTGGTTACATTTAGCTTAAACTTAAATGTTAATTAACACATTAATTAACAACATGTACTACACAAGTAATTAAGGTAGCCGTTATTCACACATGAACTCATGTGACTTATGTTGTAGTTCAAGTTAGTTCATGATTAGTGCACACATTAACTCATCATTAATTCATAATAAAGTAATGTTTAGTTTGCACATTAATACATCATTATTCATGTACTGTTATTGTAAAGTGTTACTATTAAAGACCATTACAGATAACAAAACATAAACATCTCTAAATAAAAACTATTTTATGTAAAAAAGTGAGTGAACTCATTGTAACTTTAAACTGTTTTCATTTTTAATATAAATAAAACAGGCTCGTGAAATAGAAACCAAAGCTGAACACTTTAAAATCAACAGAAGGAAAACCCCTGACTTAAAACTTAACCCTCTACTGCACACATTCCCCCGGTTTCACAAACAAGGTTTAAGGCTAGTCATGGATTAAATTGCATGTTTGAGCGGTCTCAAATGAAAATAACTTGCAGTGAGATGTCTTTAAATTTGTCAGTGTCATTTTTTTTGTCTACAGGTACACACCAGTAATGTATTTTTCAAAGGCAGTTTTTATAAATGTGGCTTAAATAGCCTAATTTAACTAAGGTCTAGTCCTGGCTTAAGCTAAGCCCTGTTTGTGAAACTAGGCCATTATAATGGATCTATTAAAAAAAATATTTGACATTTTTTCTTTTTTTAAAATGGCTTAAGTTGCTGTAAAAAAAAAATAAAAATTAAGGTACTTTATGATATCTTTCCATATGGCAACGTCCAATAGTGGATCTAACTTAGAAATTTCAAATTTAGAACTTTCCTTATATTTAATAACTTTGTTGTTTAAATTGGTGTTGCAGCATTATAAGCTTTAACACAGAACCTATAAATGACACCTTATACATACTTTACAACAACTGTTATTCCAATAACTTTTTTTTTATTCCATTCTTTTTTGCTGATATTATTAAAAACAAATTTTATTATCATGTACACAACATACAGTAGGTATATTTCCTTATGACAAATAAATAAGTCTAGTATATTCAGATGCATCAGAATAACGTAGCTAACAATGTTGATATATTATACTATACACTATACTACACCCGTCTAATCTGCCTCTGAGCTATCTTACTTGAACTTTCTCCATCACTGCTCTTATCTGCATTATTCTCATGGTCACTAAAA